>NQIM01000373.1:0-41423 GCA_003426235.1 Xylaria polymorpha | reverse complement strand
TAAAAGGGTATATTAGATTTAAAAAGTAGAAATAAAAGCCCTATTAAGTGGATTTTCTACCTATACTTATTTAATATAGCGCGTACAAACGCAAAAATATAACTTATATATAATTAACTTAATTAATTATTAATTAATTGGAATCGCTTAATTCTGACATACCGCATTATAAAAAATCAGACAAACTAAGGGTAGCCCCCTCTAGCTAACCTAAAGGTAACTCTACTCAAAATACCTAATTATATACAACCAATACTCGGCTAAACTGTTTACGGCACCCAAAAATAGCGAGCTTGGTAAACCTGTAGAGCGAACGGCGGACTAAAACAATAATATATTTGCTTTTTTTCTGGAATAGGGGTTGGCGCGGAACGCATACCTTCCGGAGGTCAAAAAAAATATTATAATTTTCGCGGCGTAGCGCCTAGCGCCAAACGCAACTTTAAATCTATATATAAATCTATTAAGCAGCAATATACTAGTCCACCTTACGTAAGTACCCCGTACATGGATAACTTTAGGTAAAATAAGAGGGGTTACCCTTAGCTTATATATAAACTCCCGCATTACTTATACAAATTTGTATTGTTCCATTAAAGGTTAAAATCCGGAAGCAATGCGTAAAAAAAAGCTCGGGCCTAACTTCGCCCCTATAATCCCCAGATTTAACCCTTAACTAAACGATATAAATTTATACAGGTAATACAGTATATAGGGCCGTAGCATATATAGCGTATATAGCGGAAGCTATCGATAAAAACGGTATAATATAAACTATAATACAAGTTTTTTATTAAATATACCCTATAAAAAATCTAGAAAAATCAGCAAAATTATTTATAAATATTTGCAAATAATTACAAGCAATAAAAAATCTTTGCTTTGTTTAGGCAAAAAATTTAAAATCGTTACTTTACTTTGCTTGGTCAAGTTACTTATAAGTCAAGTCAAGTATTACTTAGCTTGTGGTGTACGCTGGTTGGCGGGGGAAGTAATGCAACAATAATGTTGTTTTTGCTCTAGACATAACCAGACTAGCCTTTTTTGGCCTATAGACAACGGCCCGCGGCTGCGCAGCTCTGACTTCTGTGATCACTTATGGCAGATATTGGCTAGGCTACCAAGTTTTATCTCTTAAGTGTCCAGAATCGGCATTGACATTCTTGGGGATCATTACAAGACCACCGTCCCTATTTCAAGCTTGGCATGATTCGCAGAACAGTAAATCTAAGGATATCAAAGTTGGTGGCCTAAAATACCGGCGTTGCGACCGTCTCCGTTATTTACTGTAATCGTCATCTGTGGAGCATAGCTGGGAGAGAGATAACTATTATCTACCGTAAGTTGCGCTTGGTCGATGCGCTACTTGCTACGACCTTGTACGAGTTGGTATCATTTATTATCAGCGTGGGGACTGAAGCGGTCGGAACTCATGGTGGTTAAGGCGAGAAAGTTACGAGAGAATCTGACTGACGCGAACAAGGAGCAACTTCAGAATAGCCCGCAGGACTACAAGGATGCAGCCAGTTTCTTGGAAATATAGAAGCTCGGACAGCGTGGTGATAGGTAGCCTTGGGGGACTAAATGGAAAAGAAGAAAGCAGGTCAATAATAGATAGTTATATATATTTACGAAAAAACCTTGCGATAGCATGCTTTTATCCCTTAAGCCTGGTAGCACGTTATACGAGAAGCACTTAACCGGTTATGAACTCTGGTGAACGACCACTGGTGTGGAAGCAATCCTATCATCTGTGAACGCCTACCAATTACTGTCAATGGTAGTCTGCAAGCCAATAAAGTCATCTACCAAACCTTTCTATAATCTTTGTGATTCGAAAAGCTCTTGATGATATATATATCGTATCTGACCGTACTCTTCTCGATGTGTTTGAGTATCGGAACCGCCCCGTGAAAACATCTTCATCTTTGCTTGGTATCTCTTCTGAAAGTTCGGCCCAATTGCGATATAGAAATTGTCGAGGAGAAGAGATTGAATACCATCAGTATCGCTTTCGAGCTTCTATAAATAAAAGCGACAATGAGGTGTATTTGGGGAAACATGTAAGTCCTTCACTGCACTCACTCAGCGGCTCAAGAATGGTAACAAGGGCTTGGCAGCAAGGGCTTGGAAAGAGATTTAGATTGCAATGATCTTTAAGGGGGCTATAAGGACTTGCCCTCCCATTCTCCTAGGTGGGAGGTCTATAGTTTATATAACCCTATTAGACTCGCCTGTAGTTGCCGAGCTTGCCTCCTTTGCCTTTTTCGCTTTCGTATAGCTATCTCGGAAGATCGGCAACACACGAGTGAGCTGGGAGCTGAAGCCTAGTACATAACCTCACACAGGTATGACCATATACATAAAATGTAGGTCCCGGCCTCGGAGGTATCGGATGTAGGTTTTGTAACAAGGTCTTAGAAGTGTATTTATATTGCAAATAATCTTCTAAGCAGCCAAGAGGGCTATATACATCTAACCCCCCTTTCTATTGGGCGGGCGATCTATATGTAGCCTTTACGCCTGAATAGCCTCGCTGGAATCGCTGGCTTCGCCGATCTGGCGAGTATCTGTCTCATAGGACCAGGTAGTTTGCAGGAGTTGGTGAGGTAACTGCAGGAGTGATAAGGATCGGCACCTTGTCGCTCATATAATTATATACATATCTAGTATCCCAGTCCCTCGGTACTCGTGTGTGGAACAGGTTCCAGCTATTCAGTACTTAAACCAAAAATAGCCTCAGGCGAGCTAAAAGCTTACAACTAATTCTATTTTTGCTCATTTGCTGCAGATCGTCGAGGGTCTTTCGCATATAATGCTGGTTCAGCGTCGCCGCCTTGTCCGGCTCGACAAGGTTTCGAAACTTGGATTCGGAATTATGCAAAGACCTATCATCCCGCCCTATTGGTAGTCTGATAACCTCAGCGCTTGGGCTGACCAGAGCTCTGCATCATACTTTTCTCCTATCTCCGACATCCAGCATGAAACTGAAGGTTAATTTCCCGTGGTTTATTAAAGCCGCCACATTTGATCTTTCTAACATCTGGCCGCCCACCACCTACGCGTCCAATCCTTCTCCCCGGCGACCCTTTTTCTATTTATTTTGCACAACTTTCCACCAACTGGTACTGCACGTGGTCCTGGGGCTGTTCCTTCTATCAGTAGACAGTTCAGCAGAAAATTATTCATCTTTAGCGAAGGCTGACATTAATACCTCAAGCTAAGGCTGTCTCAATATAATTATAGCCTCTGTACCCACTCAAGCTTCTCCTCGCCGATGTTTAGCCTCATGTTGAGTGGCTCCACTGATGCTTAGGGGCATGAAGTTCTTATTTGCCTTCTTATAATTTCAGAGGTAGAAGCGATCGCGAGCCCGCATGTATTGAAATAAGTAAGACTGTTACGCTCCACTCCCATGTCTATATATGTTTCAAATCCCCTGCAGCCCTTGGGCCTGCTCCTGCTTCATTTTCATTGTCCTGAATATAATCTATTTATCTAATTACTTGTAAACGTTTCTACTCCTTCCGACACAGAGTCTCTGTTCAACGTGTTCACCTCAATAGCGACTGATTTGGAGGACTCACTGGGGGAAGGCGAATTGATTGGCAGGCTGATTATTCTTGAATACCTAATATTATTCCAATCGATGTATAGCAACCAACCCTACTTTTGCGATGTGCGCCACACGTTCGTCGGACCTAACGGATAATAGCGTTTTTGATCAACAATACCACCCAATGTAGCTATGTAAGTGCTATGGGACGTTTATTATGGTTATTTTGCTAACAAGTAATATAGTTAATCTGTAGTTAGCCTAATTACTACCCGTAGCATTTATTATACTGTTATAAAGCTGGGTTTTTGAGGCAGGGCTTTGAGATACAGCCCTTCAAGGTCCAGTCCTTCGAATGAAACCTACTCACGAAGGTCTATCCCCGAAGATCTACTCACGAATACTTACCTATATGACCTACCCGTTTAAACTAGCGGGCGGTGTTACGGTACCTCCCCTAGAGCAAAGGATATGGATGTATGTACCTAAGGACTAGATAGTCTACGAAGGTATCTAGACCTTTGTGAAACAGCAAGAGTTCATGCATACCCCCATACTTGAAGATCCTGACAAGTGGTTTGGCGTCCTAGCTACGCAGACCTACTTACTGTATATAGATCTACCTACACGAACTAGTGAAGGGTCTGGAGACTTAGGTATGCGGACCTAGTCCCTTTAAACTATTCTGAACCAGTCTACAGAAGTACCTGTATAGACTCCACTTCCGTCACACGCCTAAGCAGGAGCGGTGCTGGCACCGCTCCTGCTTTAGTCTGTGGCGGAACTTGCCAGCTTGTTCTGTAGGTAGGTCTGCATAGGTAGGTCTCCAGACCGGTATAGTAGAGATATCTTTAAAATATAGCACTATTATGGATAACTCCATGAATTCGATGTCTATAAACCGAAAACCTGCTTCTTTAGATCCTGTAATATGAAGTTTGATCATAGTTAAAGACTATATTATATAGGAAATGTGGTTAAATTAATTGTTTTGGTGAGTTTTCTTTTAGAACACTTCGATTCGAAATGATGGCATGCACCCGGAACTTGGTATAGCCGTGGTTAGGTACCTACTGTACGCCTTAATCGGATCAAGGGGGGTTCGAAATAAACGCCGCTCGCGTCAAACGATAACGGAAAAGAGTTAGAAAAAGCGTTGCTCATCTCCTTGAACGAAGGTCCACACTTACAGGGGGGGGGGAGGGGGGCATGGTATCTTTGCCTAGCTCGGAATCTGCTCGGCATTAGGAGTTGAGTAACTTTAGGCACCATGACTTGAAATTCAAGGCAGCTCGTCGCAGCTCAATGACTAGACTTTTTAGAGGCTTCCATATACTAAATAGGTAGTTGGCGGTGGACGGACTGACTCAGTCACCGTGTGCTACCAGCGGAAAACAGTGGGACGATGGTTACAGCAACGATGGTGGGCCATACTTAAACCGGTTACTATCTATCTACTTAAGTAAAGAAGGTCAAAATTTGTTGTGTCTTGTGGGCAGCCCGCTCACCATTAAGCTGTCAATGGACCGTCTTCTGGCTCTCACGGCTGGTGCGTTCGCGACCACTAGACGCCATAGCTTAATCAGAATCAAATCGGGAATAGTCTAAATAGCTCGCACACTTGTCCGAACCCGCTTGATCTCTTGAAGAATTCCTAGTTAGGGTCTTGGCCTTGCCGAATGACATCTCAACCCCACTATCTGTCGTAGAAACTAATAAAGCATTCAATTGTCAAGTGGTAAGCATATTCACACAAGTTTTCTGAACCAGAAAGCTACGGGTAAGGTTGTTGGAGGATCGTGAAGTAAGCTCTAGTCGCTGGGAATTGTTGTAAAGTTATCTACTGTAAAGGAGTTGCGGATACGGAGTAGACACGCACGTGGCAAATGTAAAATATTAAAGGGTTAGGGGTCCGTCGCTCTCCGGGATAACTTATCCCCCGCCTTATATACTTAACTTAACCAATAGATCTAGACTCACAAGTCCAATTCAACATATGGTCGTATCTTCCTTCGTAGCTTGAATACGGCAAGGTCCGCACAATGATTGGGTGAGATGATGTAATTTACGAGGGATCAATGCGGATCCAGATTCCCGCATGGTAGGAGATAATACACACTGATCGACCCAAACATGAAAGCACTAGATACAATATTGGGTTCAGAATCTCCAATGAAGAGCACTAAAAATTACGGGTTGACGTGGGAGAATTTGCTGGAGAAATCAGTCAAGAAATATCTCGACGACAATGATATTACTCTCCTCTTAGGCTATACTGACTCTAAAATTAATAACTGTGTAAATATCATCAATCAAGGTCAACTGCGACTATATCAACCAAGTCAGCTCTACTATTAGGTTCGCGCAGCTATGTACTCTTAGTATTCAAGCTCAGTTAAACATATTTGCCGGCCGTACGTTACCCTGCTGTACCTTGATTATTGTATGGTAAGTTTAGTGGCCGCCCGGAATATGTGCGATAACCACAATATAAAGAGGGGCTACTCATTCGATTTGTGTCTAACGACTAAAAAGAGCGATTTCGATACAAAGTGGGAGACCCGATACGGCATGTAGGTCCAATGACAATTTCTGTTCAGCCGCATCATGCTTCAAGGCTTTCTCTATAACCCAGACCGCAGATCGCTCCTCGATAATTCACGTTCAATGAGGGGTAATTGCACATGTCGGATAGTCAGGTAGCCATAGCAGGACACGAAGGTGATGATGTCTTAAGTCTAACTAGGGCATTTCTGGGTAAGTTATCCTACCTCAACAAGCAATACGATATTAAAATACAGCCGCCGAACTTGAAATCAGTTACCAGAGAGGTGTATTAGCAGAAGAGAGCCTCGCTTAGCTCTCGGGACCGGCTATCTACCTACTTGATTGATCTTAATTTTGTAGACCTGCTCCTCCTTGTTCTGGGCATGGAATAAAAGAAGGTATTTCTCTTCCTCTCCTTTTTTTGGCCATTCCATGTACATCTCCGTTGTTTCTATATTCAGCAAAATTTCACTCTGCCGCGTTCACACGGTTAGTGATAACAATACTATTTAGATATATCCGGCACTTGACACTGATATTAACGAACTAGTTTACTACCTCGCCGGCGGGGCAGGGTTGGGGTTTCTTCGCATGGCATGAGACTGGGGAAGTCTCCACTGGATGAACACACCCTTAAATTTCCCTGACCGCATTGTTCTCTTGTTTTCCCTCAGGATGGCCGAATAGCCTCCGACAGTAGCCTGATGAAGGCAAGACTAACCACGAGTAACACTGTCACTAGAACTACTGCTTCGATAGACTTCCTTTTCATGAATCTAGATCCTGGCTCGCTCTCTCGTAAGAGGATCGACTTTAACCACATAGCGCTGAACACGAGCCTAGAGGGTGGGGCGAACGAGAATGGTTTGACGGTCAAACTCTGACTGTCATGCGCACCTTCAAGTTTAAATTATGGGATATGCTGTATTACCATCTGTATCCTCCCTGGAGACATATCGACGGATGTAGTAGGTAGAATAGGTAGCCTCACACATTGCATGCCCCTAGGGAGGCCTGAAGCCGAAGTGTTTCCCCCCCGCATCAAATTTACGAACGAACCAGCCAATCAATCCTAGTTTGACCATCCTTTTCTCTAACCTAGTAAAGAACAATGATGAGCAAACAAATGCCAGAGTTGTTGAAGCTGGCAACTGAATTCGGAAACTGGTTATGCGAAGGGCGGCTAAACACCAGGAAACTATGTTTGTAGATATGTATACCCCTCACAGATCCTTGTCGATTGAGTGCCCCCAAACGACATGGGTTACAAGGAAATGGCCGGTATGGTAATAACGTCAGGATCTCATGTATGGGGGTCATTATAGCCTCTTGATATTAAGCGAAGGTTTAAATATCTTGGTAGGCTAGTCATTGGCTATGTACATAGATGTCCTTTGTCAAGGGGAGGCAAGTACCATGACAAATAGAGGCGTGGAGAGTCCTTTAATAGATATATATTCACAACAAAAATATTTCTTTTCTTTAAATTCATCCTGATTAATAGATACTCCAATGATACAAATTGTAAATGGTTAATGTAGAAGCTCCTTGTACTAAAGGTTCTCATTTTGAAAAGCCTATCTTTTCTATAAACTCAAAAAAGAATAATTGACATATGATAGGCACGTATTTTTGCACAACAGGTGCTCGCCAGGGCTGTACGACATGTATATTATTCTTACAGCTCTGCTCGCCCCCATCCTCATCGGGAGGCTCACCATCAAGCCTTCCCTAGTTGTCTTGGCGTTTTTTATACCAACAAGTAGCTCGAACTAATCCCAAGAAGCTCAAAACCGGGGTTAACCTTACAGTTACATCGTCCCTTGCTGCTCAACCAATGCCCTGCCTTCGATGTAGTGGAACACAAACACCAAGCCAATGAATGCGCGATCTTGGAGAAGAGATCAATGCTACGCTTGACCTCGTGCTCAATAAAAATCTGAACAAGCTGTCGTGTAATCCTCATATTACCAAATATATGAGGTCGTGAAAGGAGAACCAAGTGTTCTCGGCAAGCGTTGCATGTCGGGACATAAGATCGGGATTGGGGGCCAATCCCCGCAAATGCCGGACAACCACCGCCACTAGTATATAAGCGGATTCCGGGGTAAAAACAGTCTATCCCATAGTGGCAGGAGATCTCGAAAACCCTCACCTTAGATAGTTCTACACTATTTTATGGACTGTTACATGTATGAGAACCGGAAGACTCTTCAGAGACTAGCGGACAGACACGATTGGTAGTTATTACACGATGCTAGGTTATGAAGAACCGGCAACCCCACGGCAGGCTTTACAGGAAAATATCATGAATTTCGAATCCACCAAGACTCCTCCCACTTGGATGCAAGCAAGGTACTCGGCCCGATGAACATCATGCGGTCTCATTTCTACCACACTAGCGACGACAAACGTGGCCTCGGGTCGGCTGAAAGTGGAAAGTGGTTTTGCGACGTTGACTGCTTCTAGAGCAGGTGATCATTGAGGAAAGCTTCTGTCGCGTGTATATATAAAGCAGTGGGAGATCGTGAAGATAGTAGCCAACTCGAAACCTGCATCGTAGCTTTCCTGCCTTGGCGGTCGTCTATTGAGAGTTCGAAATCCGCGCCCATTCGACAATCCCACTACCCAAAGGTACCCAAAATGGTCTTTAGGACAGTACTCGCTCTTACGGCGACAGCCTCGCTCGCGGCCGCCGGCCCCTGCGACATCTACGCGTCTGGCGGAACTCCCTGTGTTGCCGCGCACAGTACCACCCGTGCTCTCGTCAGTAATTTCTGGAGTCATTATCTTCCCCTTTCATACACTTCTCACAAAGGTTCTAAACTGGCCGGGAACATATGTCCATAGCTCTTCCTACCATCAAGGTTGCTACGAATATTGCCGCGAATAATATTTACTGACCGCGGGCATTGAAGTACAACGGCTACTCTGGTTCCCTTTACCAGGTGCTGCGCGGCTCTGACAATGCCACAGCTGATATCCGACCGCTTTCTACTGGAGGTGTTGCCAATGCCGCTACCCAGGACCAATTCTGCAGCGGCTCGACCTGCCTCATCTCGATTATCTACGATCAGACCGGCCGAAACAATCACTTAACGCAGGCTCCTCCTGGGGGTGCCGCGAGGGGCCCGAACAGCAACGGTTTCGACTACCTTGCTGGCGCCCTTGGTGCACCAGTTACGCTGAACGGTCAAAAGGCGTACGGTGTCTTCATCTCGCCTTTTACTGGGTACCGTAACAACAACCCCAATGGCATTGCCAGGGGCGACGAGCCCGAGGGTATGTACGCGGTCTTTGACGGCACCCACTACAACACTGGCTGCTGCTTCGATTACGGCAACGCCGAGACCAACTCCCTCGATACCGGCAACGGTCATATGGAGGCCATCTATTTCGGCACTGGCGATGGATCTGGACGGGGTACTGGCTCCGGCGCCGGCCCCTGGATTATGGCCGATCTTGAGAACGGTCTGTTCTCGGGCGTTGACCATATTAGCAACCAGAACGACCCCACGGTCAACTCCCGATTCCTTACCGCGATCGTTAAGGGACAGCCCGGCAATTGGGCAATCCGTGGTGCCGACGCTACTAACGGCGGGGTATCTACCTTCTTCAGCGGTAACCGCCCAGATGGTGGTTACAACCCGATGAGCAAGGAAGGAGCTATTATCCTCGGTATTGGTGGCGATAACAGCAACCGTGCACAAGGTACGTTTTACGAAGGCGTAATGACTGCCGGCTATCCTTCGGACGCTACCGAGAACGCGGTCCAAGCCAACATCGTTTCGGCGAAATACGCCACCACATCGTTGACCAGTGGACCTGCCCTTAACGTCGGTTCCCGAGTCTCCCTCCGTGTTACTACCCCTGGCTATGACAACCGATACATTGCACACACGGGCGCCACAGTTAACACCCAAGTCGTTTCGGGATCGAGTGACGGCGGCCTGAAGCAGCAAGCCAGCTGGATCGTCCGTGCCGGCTTGGCCAACAGCGGCTGCGTTTCTTTCGAGTCGGTCGATAGCCCCGGCTCTTTCATCCGGCATGCCGACTACCAGCTCATGGTCAACGGCAACGACAACAGCAAGATTTTCCGTGAGGATGCCACTTTCTGCCCCCAGGCTGGTATCAGCGGCCAAGGTAACGCCTTCCGATCATGGAGCTACCCTGCCCGTTACTTCCGACACCACAACGCTCTTCTCTACATCGCGGGCAACAGCGGACCTCACGAGTTCGACAACCCCGCCGTGTTCAACAACGACGTCACCTTCGTTGTTACTGCCAGCTTTGCTTAAGTGCCCATTCGAGCGTTACCAAAGTCCCAGTCGACCTTACAGCACGTCTCGCCAATCGTACGCTATGCTCTATTCTTGACAATGAACGATTGGGGGAATGTTTGGCCGGGACGCTAAGGGAGCGGGGGTTGTTGTTGTAGACTCTAGGTTAGCGCGAATTGTATATAGTTAGCGGAATATGTAGTGGACATGGCCCGTCGTTCCACTCGTTGTCAATTTGAAGGCCTCTAAGTTTCAGATTCATCCTGTTTCATGTCGTCAGTTGCTTATCTTGCGTGTTTGCCGTCCCAAGCATGTGCCCTACAGTAGAACAAGAAACAAGCTTGCTTAGTATGTCCGAAACGGGTAAATTGGTCGTTAGAGACGTCTCGAAATCTATGCCAAGCCACTAGCGGCTTAGCTAGCCTTAAACTCAGGGCACTCACTGTAGGGCGAGCAGGAATTGGACGAGCAACAGATACCCAGATACCCAGATACCGTGACCTGTCAAGCTTGTCCTCGACCAGTATTCGACCTACCTACCTACTTACTCAAGTAAGCTGGGCAACATAACATCTGATCGTTGTACCTGCAGGCTGCAGATAGTATATAATTCCCAAGGTCGGTGCTGGCGTCTGACAAGCTTCGAATCGGCATTACTGATCACATGCATGTGAAGAATATGTACTGTAGAGTAGACGCTGCCGGTCCATGCGCGGAAGGGTTTTCTGCTTTTGCTCTAGTCCAGCTTGGCTTTATGTTCGGCTTTCTGATTCTTTCCTTCTCCCCCGGATTTTGTCTAGGATTGATATGCAAACTAGCTAAGTAAGTACTGTACTGTATGTACAGGATTCGATAACGAGGTTAGCAGGTTAGTCGTCAAGATACCTAAGCACATATGAACAAGTCTAATGTCTTTCGCCACCCGCTAACACAATACCTAGGTAAGACGGGCCCGAGCTCGCTGACTCCGTAACACAGTAGTTCTAGAACGCTGTCATGCGCCCGGATGATCGGCTACACAGCCCGGACAGCCTCAGAACTTCTCTTTGCGCCTCTGCGTCTAAAATGTGTAGGAAGGATGTGACAATTCCTATAGCGGCTAGCCTTGATCCTGCGCTACAAAGGCTAGAATAGCCTGGACAGAAGCTTGAACAGAACCTGGACAGGACCTAGAGCTGTGTTGAACTGGGCTTCAGACGATAGACGCATGGCCTTCTACCTGTTTTAGGCAGGTGTCTGTTGTAAAAAGGCGATTTAGTCTTGATGCGCGTTGTGTAACTTATGACGACAGTGGTCTGCCTCGGCCTCGGGACCGCACCGTCAGCAAAGTGCCGATCCAGCTGTCGCAGGGCCCCACGCAAAACCAAAACGTTACAGTACCTACTCGGTCAGCTCGGGACTGCAAGCATGTGGATGTGGATCAGGAATCAGAAGATGCCGATCAATCTTCACGCTATTGTTAGTGCCGTACGGAGTGGTCAGGGCAAGCCCTAGATCCCGCACGCTAAATTGAAATCGAACTATTATAGTAGAAGAGGTGGATAAACTGAGAGATGCTAGCTGGCGAGGCTAGATTCTTATATACCACTACTGTAGATGCGCCGGCTCTTTATAGGCTCTCCCACTTACGGTATCCTAATATTATCAGCATGCTCAAGTAGGAAGGAGATTGTCTAGCTCCGGAATTTCTCTTTCCACCAAGTAAGACACAGGTAATGAGATCGTATATCATGCTATGTAACACGAGAAGACTACGAAGCTCCCTCAAGCCGGGCGGGTTGCGGGTTGAGTTGGGCTGAATACCGCAAGCCCGTCGCACTGCACGAGCTACACTGCCTCAACAAGTCAGCAGACCTGCTTTGGGATTCTGTCAATATTATCTACAACGGTATAGAGACTATGAGCGATCCCAAACCCCTCTATAATAAGAGGTACCGATGTAGTCTCACAAGTTCGCAGAATCATCTGCGTCTTGTTAAGTACCCCAGGCTGCAACGTAGAGTATTGGTTCTATTATTCAAGATAATAGTACTAGCATAAAGGAAATATAGAAATCGGAGAACTATGATATAAGTGCTATTAATATTCAAATAGCCCGGGTGATATTAATGAAAACTGGAAAGTTATAATTAAGAAGGCAGATTTACCCATACTCGTGAAAGGTTAGAAATAGTGGCTCAAATGGGTGGCGGATATCTTGACCGGAGACAACGTAGTTAAATTCATTGTAAAACGTAACCGAAACATACCTGGGCCTCTTAAACTCTCCTGTTCAACGCCTGTTGAAATCCCCTGTCTTCTAAACGTGTAGAGCCAGCCCCTTATTGTCCATAACTACTATATGAGATCAGGTGAATAGGAGTGGGCTAAACGCTAAGTCTCGTATAGACTCTCGCATAGTTTCGCACTCGCATAAATATATACATAACATAGAGTGAGAGGAGTATCTCGGACTCCCTTAATGTAACAGAACTTATGAATGTAGGTGTGGGGTTTATTAGCATAGAATTCGGCGAGTAATATACCTTAGCAGTCCGGCTTAACAGCTTGGCAAGTACTCTAGAGACCTACATACGTAGACCCCCGCCAGTCCGTACAAGCCTTTGTAGAGAGACCTGTATGACTAGGTGTCTAGACTACTTGTTAGGTCTTTTTCCAGTCTATATAGGTAGTCTGTATAGCTAAGACGACGCGGGTAGGTCTGTATAGGTAAGTTTTCGTCCGTAGGCTTTCGTAGGCAGATAGATATTCGCGGGTAGGTCTCATTCTGAGGGCTGGCTAACGACGGATAAGATCGCGAAGGGCTAGATGGCGAAAAGATCGGTTTAGCCCTTTCAACAGCACTATACGTTGGCCTAGGTGGTAATCAAATTAGCTGCACATTATTGATCTACTTAGTAAAATAATCTGTTAAAAGGTAACGTAGCGCTTAGGTGGTAGTATCAAAATAGTGATGTTGACAAAAACTATGATTATCTGTGAGCCCCCCAAAAATGTAGGGGGAGCGTATGTAAAGTATAATTAGTAGGTGAAGCGCGCATTTCGTTTCAAAAAGAGAGTAAGTAACTTATCACACAGTCCATCCGCATTAAGACGCGATCATGAAGTATGGTCTCCCAAGTGCCAGGAGGATAATTACCGCACCGTATTTGTTCGCTAGCAGCGAGCACAAATAGCTCGATTCTGTTGGTCGGCTACATCGGTTGCCCTTCATTTCACGAAACCAAGAACTACTTCTCTAGGGGTAAGGGTGGGCGTAGCGTGCTGAACGGCGAGTTACTCTTCGGCCGCGCAGAGAGAACCTATAGCATAGAACGGAGCGTTACGTCTTCATCTGTGGCGAGATGCTAGCCTACCTGTAGGGAAGCTTTTCTAGCGAGGAAGATATTACGATAGAAGGGAGTAATGGACTTGACAGGTTGTCTATATTCTTGCAAATGACCGAAGAGGAAGTTCTAAGGGTGGTAATTGCCTCGAATGTGTTCTTCTAGGAACGTGATGGAATTTGAGCCAAAATTGATGATCAGGGAATAGGGAACATAATCGGTTTATAGAGAAATATAGACGAATACCTGGTCTACTTAATTGGGGATCGCGTTAGACACGCATACGTGTCATTATTCGCCCGCTAGAAAGCAAATAGCCCTGTGACAGTATGCCAACTTTTCTTAGACGGCTAGGCTAACAAGGACTATTCCATATCAGTATCTGAAACTGGGTATAGTAGACTTTCTTCCCATTGTATACATTCTAATCTCTAACTAATTGTTCAAGTGTCCTTTCTACTGTCCTCTCCCACGGCTCCAAGCCTGAACTTCGCGAACTCGCACCAACTCTTCCTCGGCGGTTTCCTTTCCTTCAACATGGATACTTGGGCTCTTCAATAAGTTCATGTTTTCAAAGACGCTTCGAATGAATTCTAAGACGACTGTGATTTGAATTCTCCAGCCCCTAAATTCGCAGAAATACCCCCCGCCAATCTTCGCCGAACTAGCGATACCACTCAACTATTTGGCGCAGCCCCCCGTCGAAGCTGATCTTAGGGGACCAACCGAGCATCATTAATTTAGAGAAGTCAACTCCGTACCGTTGGTCTATGAACGGCCTATTAGGGGCCTTGTAAATATATCGGGCGAGATCGACCTCTACTGACGATGGTTGATAGTGACGGCCCGTAGTTCCAATTGCTCCCACGATTTTCTCGAGAATCTCGATTTTCGACACTTCGTCGTAGCTACCGATATTGTACGTCTGCCCGACCTCGCCGTTGTGCAATATCGTATTTAGGGCTTCAGCGACGTCGCCTGCATATGTATATCGGCGCGTATAACTCCCATTGCCGTACAATCGGACCTTGTCCCTTCGCAGAATCAATGTGATAAACTTCGGGATGATTTTTTCTGGAAACTGGTTGGGCCCGTATACATTGTTACTGCGCACTGTGATGACGGGCAAGTTAAACGATTTCGAGAAGCTGCACACTATGATATCAGCTACCGCGTTGCTCCCGCGTTGCTCCCGCTATACGGGTTTGTTAGATGGAGAGGGACTGTCTCGTTATGATCGGTGCCTCCAGGTAACACTTCTATAGACCTCGTCGGTTAACACATGCTGTGTGCGTAGAAATACGTCCGCCCAGAACTCTAAGTTCCACATCGGAGAACTTTCTGGGCTGTAAAAAACTACGAGACGAAGGTACTAGGTATAGGAGGCTGTAATAACACCAGGAACCGTTTTACTACACCACCTAGAGTTCGCTATATATACTTTGAGCATGATCTACAGATGCTTCCCAATTATACAGAACCCTCGGGACAGTATTTTGGTTCCTTTCGAACGAGAATATTCGAAAAGTCGCTAAAAGGGGAAGAAATCGAGCATAAGAACTGCTTACTCCCGTGCTCACCAGCGGCTTCGAGAAGAGTGCCGATTCCCGTGATGTTCGATTCGCAGAATGTATTTGCTGTGTCAAAGCTGAGGTCGACGTGAGAACGTGCCGCGAAATGTACAATTACGTCTACGTTGTGTTGCGCAAGACGCTTCCTAACCGCTTTCGCATTGGAGATGTCACCTCGCAATATGGAGAAGTTGGATACCTCATCGAGGGCTTGAAGATTATTGAGCGAAGAGCAGGTGCTAGTACGATGAGTGACCGCACCTAGAGCCGTAGTGGTATTATACCCACTCAAATATATCAAAGCATATATACTGCGGATATGCAATAGTCATGCTCTTGAGCATCGTGCCAAGAAATTGCAGGCGGAATATTATGTTTCGTCATGATATGTCAAACGAGTCGCGCCTTTTTACAGCATGGGTGTCCCTGCACTCTAAGCAGTATGGAGTTGAGTATGGGGATCAATATCGCTTGAGGAATTCCGCCAAAGGAAGAAGCAGATTGCATTAATAGGGGAAGTTTACACTCCGCACAAAAGATCTGGGTTGCTGACATCTCAACAGATGCTGACGCGAGCGTACATCACAAATTTCACGTCAAGGAGGGGCCGACGTAAGTAGATTTCAGCAGTTGTAGATCAAGCTTTCTACCGCTACCGCGACCGCGGCCGTGACGCTTCTGCAATGCCGAATGTCGCCGGAAGCCATTGACCCTGGAGAAACTTGAGATTATAGATTGTATGCTGGGAGAATTACCACCAGGGCACTGCACAGTATTACCCGATTAGTATTCACTGAGGCGGTCCATCAACTCTACCCCTTTCCTTGTCTTTAACTCAAGAAAGTGGTTCTTCTAGTTTCGCTCGATTTTCCATGACCATCATTCAACCTCCCTCTACTTGGATCAACCAATCCAGCTTGATAGGAGGTCTAGGCTTTCAGTACTTCGGCATCAGAACTCTCCCGAAGACCTATCTCATAGAAGATGTACTTCTCGAACGACCCTAATACCTATTCATGCGCGTGGAAGTTACAAGTCATGATGATGACTTTGGGAGGATTCTTAAGACTTATTATCTGATAAGTATAAAAAGCTGTATCTATAATTCATCTGTAAGACGCATCAGCAAGGCTGTTAATTCCGAGCTGAACGAGCCAGACCCCGGCGATGAACTGTACAAACGAGGTGCAATGAGGAAGCCGTTTTGATTGCTCGCGGATTCCAAGGGTCTTGCGAATTCATGTAGCCTGATGGAAACCTATCTGTTGCTTTCAAATACTTGTCAATTACTTGCGCAAGTATTCAAATAATTTTTATTATTTTCTAAAATCTTTACAGGGTCATTTTTTGCCTAGCCAGCAGAAGAATAGCCCTTCAACCAACTACTCAAAAATAACCACAGACTTTAGGTACAAACCATCAAACCAACAGCCAGAGAGCTAAAACGATTACTTGCCTCGCCAACGAGTAGTCGTTTTAGCTCTTCAAACGAACTACCTAGTCTATAGTAGCTATTTACCTGGTCTAGCCAACTAGATAAACAGCCGTTCAAAACACTAAAAAAAAAGATTGCAAGACACTACGTCACTTAGCTCCCACACATGCACCAACTAATGCAACAGCTCTTGAAACAGTTCTCCAGAGCTGAACCTTTACCTAAAAGGGCAATTTATGACTCCGGGGGGCTAAGTATATTGAATGACCTGTATGTGATTTTGTTAAGTATTTCCCAACTTGTCGCTCTCGAAGATATCTGAACACATAAAAAAACCATTATGCATTGTAGCTAACAATAATTATTAACTTACACTTGACCACGTATTTAGCAGAAGCAAGGGCACCAAGAGTGAACAAAAGATAAAATACTGGCGGTGAAATATCGATGATGAACAAAAATTGGTTTATTTAATATTTAAATGTAGGGACTTGTCGTAGTTGTCTTGTCCTGCTCTGTTCCTACAATCTTACAACTTCTACTTGCTGCTTGGGGTTAATTCATTCACTTTCGAAGAAATCTTCCCAATTCTACGTTTCAGCTTCCCCAGGATGCTGGGACGAATAATGTCACACTGAAAGTCTATATGAATATGATCAATGTGACCTCGTGCACGTACGAGTGCAAGATGCTCCTGGGTTACAGCAGAACCATGGGCTACCCGGAATTTGTGTTGTTCAGATAATATCGCTGAATTGGGGGCAGGAACTGCCCAGATAATGCGCGCGTTCACTATATAAATCAAGCTGTTCTTGACACGGGAGGTGTCGAGCATAGCGTGCGTATAGTCGTAGATAAATGCGTAGATCTCATCGTCATACCGAAACGCTTCCTCGTCTGGCCTAATATGGCACATCTCATATCGCGAATCATCGGGATTATTTGTGTTTGAGCAGCAGGTCGGGGAATATTTGTAATCTTGATAGCGTTTCCACCAACCTCTTAGGATCTTGGGGGCTAGAACCGATGGCCAGGTTGGAACCGAACCGTTGGGAAGATTCGGAGGTGTCAAGGTCTCAATAGGAGGGAAGTAAAGCTCAATCGGATGAAAAAGGCCCTTACATTTTACTAATTGAAAGGTCATCCTATAAAGCTCTGGGCTCGAGAGACCTGAATCGAGATGGACCCTGGTGTCGTATGAATTTCTATCCAATAGAGTACTCAACTGGGAGTTTGGCGGGAGAGATTGAGAATCTTCATCTTCATCTTGATGAGCCCAGTTCACTCGCGTAACATTTGTCTGTTTGTATATTGTCATTGCGCTTTTTAGGTCGGCGTCAGCAAGTTAGTAATTGTAGACAACTTGTGTAGGTTCAATCAAGTATACCAGCGAATTGGTGATGATAAAGGATCTGTGATCCGAGAGGCGCCCTCAGGTCAAAGTTGTGTAAAGGAAAAAGTTTATATACCCATAAACATAGTTCTCTAGAATTGAAAACCCGGCTACTGTTCTAATACAAAGATATTTTCTTTTATAAAAAACACCCTGAATTTCGCATACGAGATGCGAACACTGCCCAGGTGCTTCGCCAATCGTTTTGACCTTTGAACAACTATCAACGCGCACTCTAAGTCTACAAGCTTTGTTTGTAGTGTATAGGAGAATAAAACAATAACGTTGTTGTTAAATAAAAGTCATTGTTATTGTTTGTAAGATTTGTAAGAAACCTAACCGGGCGGTGGAAGGGGTTCATCCCCGAAGCGTCATATCTGTCAGAGTCTTACGTACCTTGCCAGTCAAAGCAATGAATATCCCATCATGAAATAGCTGGAGACACCCACGTGGAAAGTTTTCTTATCGCGTCAATGAGACCCAGTCTCTTCCCTGGCGATGAATTTTATTCCCGAAAGCTGGCTTGGAAAGGATGACGATGAAAAACAGCCTTTAGTCTTTCGCCACACCTAGTGGTATTATATAATTTTCTTCTTATCGTTACTATATCCTTTTTCATATTCCATGGCACATTATTTGCTATAGAAGTCAATGATATAACAGTTACACTGTTCGCAGAAGTCTGGACTTATGTCTACTAAGACAAGAGTAGCTACCGATTACAGTGCCGAAAGGGAGATTCGTTTTAATTTCTCCCGTCCCACCCCTTGCCGATAATCAACACGTGGCACATTGTTTGCCATAGTAGTAAGAACGTAGTAGTTACGCTGTTTGCGCCTGTTCTCTACTTAGATAACAGAGCCACCAGTAATAATTCGCAATGGGAGTCGTATTCTCAAACACATAATTGTTGGCCTTGTGTGATGTCTGACAGTATTTCCTACACAGTCCGGGGAGTAGGTTGAGTCGATTAAGTATAATATTGGCTATACCACCACCGCATGAACTCGAAAACCAGTAACAGATTTTACGCCGTATAGCATCGTAATCTCTTACAGCCTTTTAGAGCCCACCCATTGTATATCGTTTCTACCAATCACCATGAAGGTAAGTACGAGATTTCTCAATGACCGATCCAGTATCGTTAGAAACTAACCCAAACATTATAGTCCATCAGCATCCTGATGGGATTTCTCGCCGTCATGGCAGGCGCTACAACTCCCAGAGTCGAACCGTACACGAGATCTAGCAATTACGTTCTCAGGTGCACTTCAAGTATCAGATTAACGGCATGCACCACGGACGGCCGAACAACTAGTTGTGATGCAAATGGAAGGCTGACGACCAGTGATCGAGAAAGTTGTGGATCTGGTTGGTGTCGATGTGTGGACCTTCGGTATGTTTCCCCTACTTATGCTTAGTACGTAATTCTAGGCAAAGCTGACGACAAGAGGTAGACTGGTCGATAGCGACTCAAGTTCGTTCCAGGATATCAATATAGTCAGACGCCAAGTTCTTCTGGGCGATGTTGGACATGCATTCTTCAAGCAGGGATTCTACAGCTGAGTGCAACTTCGTGTGCATGGCAGGAACAAAACCACAAGATGGTTTGTAGTCTGATACTTGTCAGTAGCTCAACTCTATAGGCTACATGGAGCCAGCTAGATAGAACTCATAGGCGGATGAGAATCATCTAAGAAAATATCCCTCCACTCAGTAAACGGCGAAGCTCGTTTTATGTGCATAAGATACTTGCCCGTAGCTAAAGCTTGAACCCAAACCCTTGGGTTCAATATCAGTTCCAGAGTCATATAATTATTAAATACAGCTACCAGAGTTGAAATATTACCAGTGGTTAGCGCGGGCAGCTGAGACCATTCAGCACTTTGAAACTGAAGCACTCCCAACAGTATTCATATTCAACTAATAATTATCTTCGGATCTAAAGGGTCGGTGCCTTGGGCCTACCCCTCTCCGGCTGCCTCTAATCGTAGACCTTCTTTGTAAGTCTCGTGATCCTCGCCGACCAATGGTTCTTGCTTCTGTCACACGCACGCGTACCCAGGGGTTTATGACACCCAATATCATGTAAAGAACCATATGCGCGGCGAGTTGCCGATTAGATCTGATCCAACCCGACATTCTAAGACAATCAGCGCAGTCGGCAACTTTAGGCGACACTATTCGGGCATAAAGGCTGAAATTCTCCCACTCTGGAAGGAGGCCAGAGATCTATATGGCCCCTTTGGCTGCATAGAAGATTATTATGCAACATTGAATATCATTCCAAGCCTGTGATCATAAGCCCTTGTCATAGCCTCTGATCTGAATGTCTTGCTGGAAGGCTGGCTGGTATGCGTAGGCACATGGCCTTAGCCATGTGACAAGAAACCCTTGATACTCTACAACATCGCCGCAGAATCGAATCTACTTCAAGCCGTCAAGATAAGCGCTCGTCGCAAGCGCCTCAAACCTCATTCATATTCTTCAAAAATATAACGGAGGCGAGGTAGTCTAAGAACCTAGGTAGGTTGCTAGCCCCCGTCTACTTATTAGCTTGCTAATCGTCATGACGATTATGACCACGCCTTTCCCGATAGGTTATCCACGCCCCCGGTTTGTATACCTACCTACAGGCGCACGGTCATCAATTGCCGAGTAAAGACGCCGATGTCCAACCGCACCATGGTTCAGTCGTTTGAGCGTGCCATGTTCAGAATTAATAACTTCGTCGATTATTGGCGACCGAGAAATGTACAGCAGTCTCGACACTTATTTAAAAGGCATTCAATGTAGCCGTCGATCCAGCATTGCAGGGTTAGGGAACCTATGAGAAAGCACCTCGAAGCAGTTGTTCCTCGGACAGACTTCGGTTATTACTGCCCGAGTGAGAAGTATCTAAGCGGGTGAAGGAGCAAGTCGAAAAGTTTCGGCAGTTAGTCACACTCTGTGTCATGATCATTGATCGTATACCTATCCAAAAGGCATGCATGTATATAGACGGCTGTCACGTCGCATTGGATCAGAACGTCTGCGAAACAATAGAATTCATTGCACACCCCTACCTGAGGCCCTGACATTCTGTGGCCCGCGAAAGAAATAACTACGTGGGGCGACCTCTAGAGGAATGATTGAAGTCTTCTGAGTAATGACGATCACCTGGCTTTTCTTATCTGCCAGCAGGTCATGAGGAGTAGTTGATAAGTTGTCGCACATTGTACAAGAGGTCAGGCTCAAGGCTTGGAATAAGCTAATTATAATCGTATCCCCAGCTTCTAGGAATATAACGTGGCCTGGGACTAGGAATGACAAGGTGAATAACTTGGTAGGCGTGTGGTGCCATCCATTGAGACTAACCAGATCTTGCCTTCTCCGATGGTGTCTGGTAAAGATTCAACTAACACTTGACTTTTCGGTCAAAGACTAATGACTGGAGAACCGTCCAAAAGACAGATGTTATCTTATAGGCAGCCTAACTGATTTTGATCAGTCTACAAACTGCTTCAATAGAACAATATATACATAACAAGGCGTAGCAGAGTCTCGGCTATTGGTGCTATTAAATGTCCCCTCGGGGTGAGCAAGTTTAGCTCGTAGTGAAGCACTTGACCGTTGTACTCCGTTTCACTGCCACACCTGGCTTCACAGCCATTTTCTTCTGCCGATAACGAATAAGCGGTTGTCAGTTTTAGTCCATTTTAGACAACTCCCTAACTATGTAGTTAGATCAATGATCCTTTTTACCTACGGAACCCGGTCCGATGGGCCACAGGGGGTATAATGGACTCCATTTTCGTATCCCAAAACCTCCGGTGCTAGAGGCTTCCCTGCCAACTCTTCAACACTTATATTGAAGCAGTACGGGTGGTAATAGGTAAGGGGCTGCATTACTAATTATCCCTTTTTTATATATATAGGGGTAGCCTCTGGGGCAGAAAAAGGGGAGGAGTAGGTATTGCAGACGGAGGCACACTTGTACGACGGATCATCGCGTTTCATTATTATTATTATTATTATTGCGTTCTATTTGATCAAAGCGTTCCCTAATTATATCTGCGATATTTATATGATTTGGATGCGTAGGGCCTGCCTACCTCGATTCCTTAGGCCGCAGACCCGATTCCAATTGCCCGGCCTGAGTTATTATGCAAATCGCTGTCCTGTCGTAGTGAACATTGATGCAGTCTAGTTTGAATAGACATCTTAGCAATACCGAATAATATTCTCTGTTTTCGTAGGTCTTGAATAAAAGTAATAGCTAGCTAGTCGCCGCCTAAGTCACCTTGAAAGAAGCTCATGTTAGCGAAGGTATCTAGCTACATTCTTCTAATTGTGATAACAGAGAGCTATAAGTCGGTCAAGCCAATTCAATTTAGGGGCTGGGGTCCAAATACACGATGCGCCGATTCCTAAGACAGGCCTCGGCCAAGTTGTGATTAGCGTCGCCGTCGGTGCCTCCAGCTCCCAGGGTCTGAGGGTCCCTAGATAGTTCGATTGTGGGGGTAGGCGGGAGCAAAAGTATTGCTGGTGTTATCTATCAGGTGAGGAATGATGGTTTTGAGTTAATATTGGTGGTAGGATAGCGGTTTTCCACGATATGATAAAGCCAGGCGGTTCCGACACTGAGTATGCGGTGACTTGGTGATGTACAACATCCCACATCCCTGAGAAGACTACGTATAAAGGCAAGACTGCGAAAAGGAGAGTATATTTCGATGAGGGGCCAATAAGCCATTGTCTTAACTAACGAATTCTTCTAGAGGCTGCCATTATCCACTTGACTCCCATGATATCGGCCGTGGCTCTATACAATCGCTGAATGTTGCCCGAGTCCTAGCTGCGGGTGACTAAGCCCATCGCGTTTCTTACGGCACCGCATCCGCTGTCGGCGCCTATACCATACAACTTGCGTGACGTAACAACATACACCCGTTCATTTGCGTCGCCGACCATCCCATAGCGCATGTCGAAAATCTCATCGACCACAGCAAAAGAGACGTCATCTTAGATTATCGTGGAGGAGGTGACGTCATCGTTGAGGGGTTGCGCAAGACAACCAGAGGTAACCCCCCCCTATACGTGTTGGGCGCTATTTCCAAGCCCTGGAGCTATGTCAATCTCTTTAAAGCTCTTACAGATGATGGCGCCAAGGTCACTTTCCCGCAGGACGTAGAGGCGAGCGAAGTACCATCGCACATCGAGCATTTTCTACTCCTGTAAACCCCTCAAATTCCAGACAATTCTCACCACAAGCGGACTGCACTCGTTCTAGTGATATAAATAGGGGGATCGTTCGGGCATTAGCCTCAAGAGGTGGTCTTGGGTGGACTCAACGGGGTTCAGCAGGCGTTATAAAGTCTGGGGGATGGCAAAGTAAATCCTGTAAAGCCATCCGAATCGCCGATGTCGTAGGGTCAACTAAACCGTCGCAATCGCGAACGTAAGATACTTAGACCCCAGTAAGCGTGTAAAGTTGAAATTCCCTAAATACTGGGCAGTTCACTTCCTTTCAATGTAGCACTTCAGCAGAGTTAAAGAGGGCAGAAACGGGGGGTTGCCGCATCATCGCAACAAGTGCAACACTCTATTTAGTGCCGAGTCTTAATATTGAAATGAAATGAAACGACTGCATACTAATAATACCAACGAAAGTCCATATTAAGCTGACTAGGGTTGAATAATCAGCTCACAAACGAATCCAAATCAATTCTGACCACAGCTCATCCGCGCTGTCGATAGTAGATCCCGAACACCCTTTCCGCCAACCGCAAGTCCAAATCATCGATAAGAATAGGAACTTATACGAGGATCAATCGATGGGTCGCTCAGGTGGTGGCCAGTCGATGTACATAGGAGAAATGACCGGCGGCACATCAGTAGCCGTGACGGGCAGATTTGCCAGCTGCGCGATTAACTCGACACATACATAATGGTGGTTCTCCCTGGCTAGCCTCATAGCTTTCTTGAAGTTCTTTTCTCGAAATCCGTTATCGCCAAAGCCAGTGAAGAGGGTTCCCTCCTTCGCATTCCATAGGAACTGGATCATTTCAATCCGACCATGCTCGGCCGCTCCTTCAATGGGCCACCGACCTCCAATCTTGGGTGGTGGCGTGTATAACAATGCGCCTTGGCTCAAAAGCTCACATGCTACGACACAGTTCCCTGAGATAGCTGCAAACTGCAACGCTGTCCCCCCCATAGCTATAGCTGGTTTGGCGTTGACGTCTGCTCCGTGATGAAGCAGCAACCGAACCATTTCAAGATCCCCCTGCTCAGCTGCCTTTTGAAGGGGAGTGCGTCTGACTAGATGGCGCGGCTCAAGGTTGACGTTGGCGCCGTATTCAATCAAGAGCTTAACCAGTCCTTCATTTCCAACCTCAATAGCTTCGAGCAGAGCAGTCCGGTTGGTTGGGGGGGTATAATCCCCGCGAAACAGAACGATACTATCAGGATCACAACCGTGGTCAAGAAGCAGTCTGGCCACATTGTAACTGAATTCTTGACAAAACCCGTCCGCCGAACTCCTTATCGTCACTCCCAACGGCGTCATGACTTCCAAGTCGTAGTCGAAATAGCCGGCATCAAATATATCTACAGATTCTGATTCAATCAGTTGACGCACAAGTTCATACTTATCTGGTCCCTGTTCAATTGCTCCTTTTAGCACCACAGTTCTTAGGCCCTTGGTTACCACAGGTCGTGGGTGATTCATGCTGTCCAGGAGAAGTTGGAATAAATCTTTTGTTCCCCATCGCGTAGCACACGTTAAAACTTTCTCGTCCGAAGCATTAGCTCCTTTGTTGATCAGTTCCCGAGCTAGAGTGGCGTTGTTTTGAGATACAGCAGTCGCAAGACAGGCTGTTAACAGCTGCGCAGTTGCGAGCTTAGAGTCTAGTATCGCATCGTATGTCCTCTTATCTTTAAGGGCTGATACAAGGGGATTATGGGTCTCTGGTTTGAGTGTATTATGCCGCTTTGTGGGGTTATATTTAGGTGACCAATCACTCTCTTGTAATATCCTGTATCGCAGGTTACAATTGTAACATGACAGATACTCTTTCATGAGATCTAAATCTGCCAAACACCCTAGCCACCGATATGGGTTATGATTTAAAGCTCGAGATCCGATGCTCAGTATCTTTTGTGTAACTTTCTTATTCCCCTCTTCCATTGCTAAAAGTGTAAGGTCAGGGAGATATATTGTATAGTAGGGCATTTTGGCATGGTTGATATAGGTGGAAGCACCTTCTTCTAAGAGCTGAAGCGCCAATACTTCATGATCTCGTTTTATAGCCTGACAGAGGGCGTTTCCCATGTTTTGAGACTCCAGATCCGGACAGGATTGCAAGAGACGGGTAGCAAGATTAGTGTCACCAATCTCGGCCGCCGCGCAAATTGCAAGTTCAAATCGACCACCTGTATGTAATACCTCAAAAATACCTTTGTTTGAGAAATATTCAATTAATTCGGTATTTCCGGTTCGTATCAATTCCGTTAATGGAGTTGTAATACAGTCTTCATCATGGTCATGTTGTTGGTCGAAAGTTTCGTTGAGACAATGGGGGGGGTGGGTTGATATTAGGTCGTCTTTTCATTACAGAGTCGATTATAACGGAGTGGCGGCCTCGAATTGAAGCGCTTAAGAGCTGCTCGTTGAAACTAGAGGATGTGGAAGTGGAATGGGGGGATATGGCTAGAAACGTCTTTGTACGACCTTTTGCAGCCACCATTATCAGACCATGGTCCACGTCTTGTTGGTGATGTGATATGCATCGGCCACTGTGTCGCTCTACACAGTCGGACACAACCTGGCTCACTAGGTTGGCCGTGTGAATATCATCACCGTAAGGAAGAACTCTAGACCAAAAGCCGTTCCCGAAGTATTCGTCATGCTGAGATGGCTTGATTTGGAGAATAAGGAAGGACGCGCTGGCCTCGTCTATGTCGCGGAGGCGAGCCCACACACGCGGGCGAAATTCAGCTCCTGCCTCAACTAACTTGTGAAGTATATTAAGGCTAGGAAAGCCTTTATGGGAAGTTAACAAGTGACTCCGGTCCCGCAGCATAAATTCTAGGGCACCAATCTCCTGGCCGAAAGAATAAGATTTGTTGGGATCACCTCCGTATGAAAGAAGGAGTCCAACCAGCTCTTCATTTCCTTGCCCTGCTGCGGCCTCTAGTAGAGTCATTCGGCCATATAAAGGATAGATTATAGCGTTATTGGCATGAACAAAACCTTTGTCAAAAAGCCGTGCAATAGCATCGCGTTTTCCATGATGTATCAAGGCCCGTAGTAGAGTTGAGACAAGTGCTGTGAATAAATACGGCGCGTCCTTAGAGCACTGTAATAACAATGAATTTATAGCACCGCCCGGCGCAAATAAACCGTCCAACGCCTCGTCGGGAATATATGAGTTGCAAATACCATTCATAATAGCCGAAAGTAGAAATTGGTTGAATTTGGATCTGCAGGCATCGTCTGGTGTCATGATACCTTGGTTTCGCTCATTCCTATATCGAGAATCTGGACCAGAAACTATAGCATTCAGGCTTTGTAGACTTGCATCGCTTATTCGATAGTTGGACATAATTCGAATTTGTGCTGTGTTTCCGTTAGGGCTAACACCGCGGAACCCATATTCACGAAGAGTATTGAAGATGCGTCTAGAGGGAAGAGAATCTAGCCAGACCGTAGGGTACTCCCCTCGAAATTCCTGAATAGATTCAGTGAAGAGGTCACCAGTGTTGAGCGAACAGTGACTAATTCTGACAGGCGATCTTGAGATAGTTGATGTGATGGCAATGGGACTAGGGGCAGATAATTCGGCAATGTAGGCTTCTTCAACGAAGACCGCGCTTGAGAGATGAGGAATTGTTCGCGTAGGCGCATCCAGAGGTTGAACCCATCCGCCGTCTGGTTCCTGCACCTCGATACGAACTTGGTGTGAGAGAGCAGGAAGACTTGAGTTACCAGGGGGCGCGCTATTGGTGGCTCGAAATTTCTGCTTGCGATATCGTCGAGCGCGCTTGATCTTAGAATCTTCAACGACGCGGCCACTTATGAGGACTCGACTTTTCGTCGCATGGGGCAACATGTCAAGCCTTTGGTGGACTTGTTCCCACTCTTCGGGTTTGAGGTTCTTGCGAGCCCCCCAAGCATTCAACCGAGCCTCGATCTGAGACATGCTATAAGTACGGTCATCAGCGATAAGAATATTAAATGCTATAAAGACTCGGTATGATTACCTAGCATTAAATCCATAGCCTCTCATGGACTCGGCGACCTCGCTGAGAGTCTTGCCTTTGATCTGGCCGCCACTGTCTTCATGACCCGTGCCCAGATAGAGAGAGATAATGAGGTTTTTGTGGTGATCCCATTCCTCCTCCTCAATATTGGATGACGGAGGGAGCGTTGCCATTGAAAAGTATGGGCGATTGATGAGACAACAGAATGGAGAAGGAAACCTCGTTGCTATAGTCTTAGACTGGAAAAGGTAAGAATAAAAGGAGAGATGGACTGTCTGTGCAGCAGGATTTTCTTCTAGGCGACGTTCGCGAGTTATAAATACTCATTTCCGTTCAGTTTTCCTGACATTTTCTCTTCGCATACGCAGTTTTCGTTAGAGTAAGGCTCTGAGGCAGCCATAGCTACCCATGTGCTCTCAGTCGCCTAGTGGGTCAGATTTTGTCACTGGGTCGCAGCACCAGATTTTGTCAGGGCGAACTGTTAGTCCTTGCTGGACAGGATTTTGTCGCGCATGACGTTGTATTAGGGGCCGCTCTGAGCAGATTTTGTCAGCCATTTTGATTCGCTGAGGTATGCAGCCACACAATTACAGTATCGCCGGCTCCGGAATGACTGAGCTGTAAGAACGGTACGTACCTGTATGCGCAAAATCCGCGGCTGGCTGCGACCTTAAGACCCCTAAGTCCTATTTGGTGCACACAGAATTTGTCAGTCAACAAACCCCAAAGGAAAGCTGGGCTGACATAAATTGGCGAGGAAGATGGTCACAGATTTTGGCTCAGAAAGGGTTAGGTGTAATTATCGAACATAGATACTACAGATTTTGGCCCTGGTCAGACGTAGAGCCAAGTATAGACAGTGACTCTCTAAGAAATGGATGCAATGTTGAATATAAAAGCTATGTTGGATACCGCTGCTACAAAGATATGTGCTAATAATTTCCATCGTCGATAAAAGTTTACGAGCAGTTCGTGGATACTATCATCAGACCTTACCACTACCGCTGTTATCACAATCAGACTCCATAACAATCACGCCCATGTCTTCCTCGCCTCAACAGCGCAGTGCCAAGCCATCTCATGGTGGCAAAAGCATGTAAGGCAACTTTGTATCATGATCATCATCCATTAACTAATATTTATGGAAAGGGCGAAACAAGACCCATCGTACATGCTTGACCAATACATCAATGCCGATGCAACTATCGTGGAGCGAATCTCCGGTGCAGCGAAAGGGGGCGAGAGCTCAACGGCGAGGTATAGAAAACACACATCGACGGCCAAAAATGCCATCGATAAGTTCGACAAAGCCTGGGGTGGGAAATGAGCTATTTGTGATCGAGCTCGATGTGGAACGGAGATGATGACACTATCAGAATCGGTTTTCTTATGTACACTGGGGCTTTGAAGAGCCAAAGGAGACAATTTATGAGTGAATCCCCATGCAAACCAGAACAAGACTATCATAGCAACTCATTTATAACATTCTGAAGCAATCCCTGGAATTACACCTTATTCATACATTTGGGCGAGACTCGACGCTAAGTTAGAACTCTTTCGTTTTACCTATTTAGTATCATCACAACTCTTGAAGTGATTTTATTTCTAGTAGCCAACTCAATAAGACATTATAACGGGAGTGTCGATCTACAACAAGAGTTTATCTTGCAAGGGCTTGGATATTCAAGTAATAATTCTCGTTAGATATAAAGTAATAGCTAAGTGGCCGCCAATCAGGGAAGAGCATAATTGGCCGGGCGTTACTTTGCAGGAGAGGAGGTACACTCAGTAAATACTTGAGCAGCAGTGTATAGAAACTTCAGCGTTGAAAAAGATTTCAACGATGCGATCAACGTTTCAATCTTATTAATTCGTCGATTAACTATCGATTGACTTATAATTCCATTGCTTTTTCTATGTTTAAGGCTCTATAGATGTTAAGAAGGAGCAAGTATTCAAGCAACAATTTGCCGAACTATATATGTAGGCGGGGCCACCTAGTACAGTACCTAATAAAGTACCTACCTAAGTAGATAACAGGAACCAACAGGCAGCGTATACCACAAGTCAAGTAATATTTAACTTAATTTATAAATAACTTAACCAAGCAAAACAAAACAACAATTTTTAAATTATTTACCTAAGCAAAGTAAATATTTTTTATTACTTATAATTATTTATAAGTATTTATAAATAATTTTTTAATTTTACTTTTGTTGTGGCCCCACTTTTGTTAATTTTGTATGTGATTTCTACACAGTGTAGGGTGCCCGTGAGGGCAGTGCCCGCGAGACCCCCGGTTAGCTTACACTAAATTGTCTTGATTCTTCAATTGTGCCCGCCGTGACAGATAGAGAATTAGGAATTCATCAATCGATCGGTAACCTCTAAGGGACAGGTTTTACTACCTAAATTGGGCTACGGGAAACAAATAGAAAATAAAACCGGCTACCTAGGACTTGTAACTAGGCTCCTGCTCGCTTTTTATATTACTCTAGAAACGCCACTAATATAGGGATTGATGATATACATCAGAAGCGACACTCGCAGGTATCAAATTGCCGTTCTGAAAGTCATACTCGACACCGTCCAGGTCAGTCTAAACATCGCTCCCAGGGTCGTATTCCAAAGCTTCAGCCTCAACGCCTCTTCCTACATGCGCGGCATTGATAATGAATATTCGGCGCCATCGAAGGGAGTCACTGTTACTATCTTGCATCTGCACAGGTTAGACATGAGACTGGATATGTCAGTCCAACTCTCTCTGATCCGCCCGAGATTCCTCCTTGTGGAGGATGGATAGAACAAGTCGATGGGGCCCGAGTAGCCAGCAGTTTTGGAAAACGGGGCGGGCCAAGTTACTCAGGATGTTGGATCCCTCGCCTCTAGAGTAGTGCTGTTACTTTACCTCCTCATCAAACGACGTCGAGACAAGCACACGTGGCAATCGAAATAATGTCTATTCCTGGCCTATTAGATGAGCCCGAGCGCGTCTGTTTGGGTGACAAAAAGATTTGAAGGCAAGATGGAGCCTCACTCAGCGCTATGCTTATTGAGTGTACAGAGCTTTTAGATAGTAATCTACAGAGATCAGGGATCACATCTAATAACAGAATTATAACGGCCTAGGTAGTGTTCAACAATGATAGTATTTTCTTAGCATTCGACAGTCAGCAGCTGCTCGTATGTCGACTGTCAAGTATAAGCCTACTCTCTGGCTCAGCCAGGTTTGCTGACTTGCACAAGATATCACATATTTACGAGAGAATCCCAGCGCGATCTAGTCGGAGGGGCCATGTTGAAGGGTAGGCAAAGGGGTTTTCCAATAGGGGAAAGTTCAGGGGCGACTAGGTCAAAGCCCCTTTCTATACACGAGTGCTTTATCGACTGCTGCCTGGCTTTCTATACACGAGTGCTTTATCGACTGCTGCCTGGGATTAGATCGGCCGTCAAGGCGTAGATTAAGCGCCGTGAGTATGCCTGGAATAGGGGTTAAAATAACGTGCTCCTAAACTATGTGTCTGATATGGCGAATACCAAAACACTAGGGGCTCCGGGATGTAGAGTCGGCTTAACCTCGCTATGGTCATCGGCGTGTATAATCTCACGCAGACTGCGTGGTGCCATCAAAAGGGGCTAGGCAAAGTTGCAGTTTATAGATATAATTAGCTAAAGGCTACAAGTCGGCGTTAATTAAAGCGGCTTTGGTTGTTATTTCGGGTACTTGCTAATATTAAATACGAGATTAAAGTACCGGTATTGTACTATTCTAGAAATATCTCGTAGTAATTTAGTTTAGCAGAACTTATGTTATTTTATAGTTATAATGTAAAAAAGAGAATAAATACATAGGCTTATAAATATTTGTAACTATTAAGGCTAGCAGCCACGATTTTTTTTATTTGGTTGCTTTATAAAATAAACTCAGGTTTAATAGTAATATATTTAACTATAAATTTAAATTATACAACCTTATATGTAGCTAAAGCTAGCTAAAAGGTATATATTATTAAGTCACATAGGTACCAGGAGACCAAAATATCCAACCATAACAGGCATATGCGTACAATACGAGGTGCTTGTGGTACTATAACCAGTAATGTTAGCTGCATTGCCGAAGTCTCTGTCAGAGGATTAGGTCCCAGAGTGAGTAGAAGACCTGCCTACAGCCAGGAGGGTAGAAGGATGGAGTTTAGGGCTCAATAGTGCGATCAATTGATTCCTGAACCACCTAATTCAAGGGGGTTACCGCTCATATATATATACAAATACTGCTGTAGCCACCCGTAGGGTGGTTGGCTTCAAGTCACCTGACAGTCTCGAGCTCAGCCCCTGATTTGGTGCTTGGACATGTTTACACTAATTATACTATTCGTCTTGTCTAGGGATAGGAGCAACTAAAAGTCCCGGAATACAAGTATGCTGAGCCGAAATATAACAGTATCTTTTACAAGATAACCGCCACCTCGATGCTTAAATGTGTTCTAGATCCATTTCTACTGTTCTTATCCGTCTGTCCGCCTCTCTTAATTTTAATAATGATAAAATCATTCCTTTTGAATTTATAACTAAGGCGTTTTATATATTTATCGATGCCTTCTTCCGAGGTCCGCTTCCTAGTGTTAACTCTAGCCTGTTCATCGCAAGGGGCACCTCTGGGACCATGAGGCTCGTCCATACCCTGCCCCTCAACCTGACTACCGGAAGGATCATCTTTACTACGCCCGTCCAGGTCAACAGAAGAGCTGCTGACGGTAGGTGAAGGAAATGGGTTATCTTTATAACGGATGGAGTTGTTCAAATTGGTCCCAAGATCGGACTTGCGGCCCAAAGTCACGCTGCCGCCATTATGATCGAGGTTGTGGTCCAAAATTACACTCGCGATATTATGATAGATGCTATGTTCGTTGCGGACAGTCTGATTACTAGAGTTAGTGTGAACGGTCGTATTGTCACTCCTATTCCCCCCCACACCAAATATGATTGGGCTGATGAAGGGAAAATCAGCAAAGCGAAAACAGGCCTGGATCAAATGTAGGTGCAGATATGATCATTTTTACACCTAGGTAAGATACAATACAATACACTACAAGTAAAAATAAGTTGATCGACTAATTTGACGATGGATAATAGACTGCGCAATCAATAGTAATACCGTCCATTATGTTACCTATTCCAGCTCCCGTCTGCCCAGACTCGATTCCATCATGCTCTTTCTGTTACACTGCTTATCTGAAGGTTACAAGTATGCCCAGGAATTCAAAATCGAGGATGGAAGAGACCAGTAGGGTTCATATAAATGAGCCCACACATACCTCTTAAACCCCGCGACACAAGCAAACTTCCCTGCAACGTAGGAGCCTCTCAAATATTTCAAACTGAAACCTCCATCTAGCCAATATCTTACTGATCTCGGTCGGTTTCGACAACAGGACCGTTGTACAATTTCCTAGCCCATACGACATAATAGAGAATGCTGAAAAAGAAGACGACAGAAAATACCAGAACGGCCCAGTTCATATTCTGAGGCGTCACCTGGCGGTATGCAGGCCAGAAGCTGAAAAAAAAGATAAAGATAAGGTATACGCATGCGAATATGTTATTTGCAACCCCCAGTGCTCCAGGAAGTCGCCAGGGGCCCCAGGTTAGGGTCGAGCCGGAGGTATTGCTGTGAGACTTGTTGGGGTTCTGTGAGCGGATGCCACCAGTCAGTCGGCGGTAGAGCAGTAGGGAAGCAGCAACTAGATACGACCCGAAAAGCCCAGCGACCGATATAGAAATAACACCGTTGAAAGCAGTTGAACTTCCTATGTTAACAAACGATAAGATAACCGCGATAAAAATAGTAGTAATGACTGCATATACGGGAATGCTGGTACGGCGGCTGACTTTTTTCAGAATCTTCCACCCAGGGAGGGCGCGATCGCGAGCAAAGGCCCAATATACTCTGGATGTTGATGACACCAGCCCTGTAGTAGCACTAAATGCCAGAATGATAACGAGCGCAGACATAGCAGCTGCGCCTGGAGTAGACCCCACTGCGTTATGGAGGATTGCCATAAAGGGGTAAATAGGATTCTCTTCTAAACGCTCATTAATATCCCCCATACAATATAATGTAGCAATCAGCATAGAGAATCCTAATACCCCGTTAATCACAAGGCCGGTCATAATTGACCAAGGAACTAGAACGGCAGGATTGCGGACTTCTTCAGCCATCTGGTGAAACAGCTGTTAGCAGGAGTAAAACCTTGGTAATGTATGATGAAGACATGGCAGGAAGTGGTCTTATCCAGGTGTTGAATACAAAGCCGCCAGTCCAACAGCCTGCACAGATGGATGTTGACCTAAGGTGTTACGTAAAGGACTTACATGAATAGCTCCATCGCCACCAACAAACGCAAACACGTTCCCCAGAATTCCAATACTGAAGGAAAGCCCCTGTGTCTGCCATTCTCCAAGATTCAAAAACGTATTGAATACAGCGCTCGCTGTTGCATGTTCGCTCAGGAATACTAAAGGGAATATAACAGCAAAGAATCCAAGAATATGGAAAATAAGAACAAGGCCTTCAAATCTAGAAAGGGAGGACGAAAAAGCCGTGTTAACCCCATAGCTAAGTAGAACTATAGCCCAGAAGAGCAATGTGCCATGCCAGTTCTGCATAGTTTCTAAGTAGCTTGGATGAGTTAATAAAATAAGTCCCTGGATAGCAGTACCAGTTAGGTAGGCACCCGACGCAACTGATGCTTGCCAGCCAGTAAGAGTCAACCAGCCGGTAAGATAGCTGAGAAATTTCCGATAAGCAGGAGGAGCGAGCATTGAGACCCAGTGATATTGACCACCAGAAATAGGGGCTATTGAGGCCATCTCGGACAGAGTCGCAAAAACGGAAAGGGTGCCGATCCATACGACAATAAACCCATATATTATTCCAGAGGGACCTCCACTAAGTTATGCGGTAAGTATATGTAAGACGATACCACTAGAAGCTCGAGGATTGCATACTTCTGAAGCCCCGAGAGAAAGACGCTGTTCATCCGTCAGTTAATGATGGCCACCACGAAGCCCAAGCCGGAGACTTGATTCATAGCTTGAATGCTTACATTAAAGTACCCTCCCAAGTGATTAGAACGGTACAGCTGAAGCCGAGGATTGTCAAGAAACCAAAATTACGCTTGAGGATAGGCTTCTTTCCGAGTCGGGCAAGGGCTTCGTCGTCGCGAGAAGATCCGGGAACTCCAGTCTCATGTATGTCCGTCTGGACTCCCTCTGTCTGATACTTGTCGGCACTCATTGTGGTCAACAAGTGTGTGAGGAAGCCAAACTAGGGCTTGGAATAAGTGCCTTAACTGATATCAGAGGGGAGCAATTTTATGGGAAGTGAGACTTGGCGTGGTACAATGACGGCTGCGTTGATACAAGTGCCATCTAATATTATAAGAGAGAGAGAGGTCGTAGAGGAGACGGTAATCGATATGAGAAATTGAAATAAAAGTTTCAGCAGGCTGTATAACTCTGGACCAGCCCTGGTTTCATGCAGTTTTAAGCGAGGATTAGGTGGCTGTAGGAGCGTTCCATAGAAGACAGTCAACTGGTAGTTACCCAATACCTGCATATAATCCTTGGATCATAAGCGCATAAACAGGCGTGGGGGAAGATGATCCTTCTGATACAAGGGGGGTGTTGGGTAGTACCGCATTATCCGTGACAAATTTATATCGACCATCAAGGGTTAAAATCCGGGGGCAGTGCGTACAAAAAAGCTCGGGCCTAACTTTGCCCCTATGATCCCCCGGATTTTGACCCTGATGGTCGATATGAATTTGCACGGATAATACGGTATTTGTTTTACTGAGACTAACAACAAAGGCAGCTACCCAGGTGCAGCCCGGTCTTTGGTTGTTCATATGTTTGATGCATATTTTCAAATAGTGAATGATGATCAGCTGCAGGTCAGCAATCTAGACAAAATTACGTGCTACAGTAGATCTATGACGCCCAATCTGAGTTTTGTAGCCTGAACTTGACCACTTTCTATTCATATCAATCATCTCAGACACCTGATTGACTACCTATTACTAGAGCATCCTGCTGAAGAGCCACCCGCCGTATAGCTACTCAAGTAGTACCCCGAAGAGCCCGTTCTATCACGTGAAATCTCTTCTTCAGATCCAGGGACATTCTCCACCCGAACCATGCCCGACTCAAGGCTTTCCATGAAAGGTTTGAGATAGGGGATACAGGCTGTTGTAATACTCAGGCTGAGGACAGCTTGGTTTAATGCGACGGGAAGATACAAGGCGGACGTCGTATCATTGTTTAGGGTTGAGTTGTAGAATGTAACGAGCTGAACGATGGCAGCTGCAACGACACTGTTTCTATGTTAGAGTCTGATCTCGCTCAGGTGTGAAGTTGCTGTATTGACATACAGGAGTCGCGTGGAGAATACAGAGACTAATATTGCCTTCCGCGACAACGAAATATGAAGTTGCCACATTATCAAATTGTAAAGGGCAACGATACCAAGATCTGTGGCGATGTTAAATACCGATACGAAGGTCCACCATGCGCGCTGATGCTGTTACTAACGTCAAACTGTGAATTCGCAGAGGAGCCGGATCTTACCCTATTGACGCAATGAGTGTCGTTGATGAAGTCCCATGGCGTCGGTAAGGCGCACTGGAAAATGGATGTAAGCGTGGCCGGCACATACCACAATGCAGTTGCTGTCCCGAGAGCCAAATTGACTCGCCGATGAAGCGCGCTCGGACTCAGGTAGTTATTGGCAATGAAAATGGAGAGCTTGACGAGTGCTGAAGTCAAGATGAGGAAAGGGATGCTAGCGTACTCTGCCTAGATTTTTGGTCCTGAGTTACGAGTCTGGCGAATCATAGGAACTGTGAGATGTCATACCTTAATAGCGTTGCCAATCAGCTCTCCTGCTAAGTTATTCAAGGTTTGCCCGAGACCATTGGACGCCGCTGTGGATATCGAAATGCATTGCGCTAGATACGTAGCCTTAAGATGGTGAGCTTTTGCTTGGGGATCAGGGGAATGTTCACAAACCAGGGCCGCCAGTATCGACCAGTCGTCTCTTGACAGCTTTGAAGTCATGGCGTATTTTGTTCCCAACCGCGCACCAACCCCGAGCACGGCAACTACGAACAGAAACCATGTAATCAGCTGTATCTGACTTTGACCATTAGTCACTTTCGGGCCTCGATCCATAGCGTATCTGCGTGCCGGAACAATGTGACGCAAGAGAGCAGCGGGAAAGGCGAGAAATATGACATTCCCGCCGCTGGCGACCCGCGCGGGTCACCACCTTTCGGCTTGTGGGATATATAAACCACCTGTTAGATGCGAATTTACTCGAGGAGGGGGCTTGCAGCCATAGCGGTCCCGAAAGCAAGCAGCTTGGATGGGGGAAGGATACCTAGGTCGCTTGGGGTTACAGATGAAAAAGTTGGGAAATTGGCTGGGCTGTTGGGGTTACATACATGATGTGATGATGCGGCACATTCATACTGGACTGGGCAACGGACTTACCCGTCATCATATGCACGAATACAGTGTGATGTACCTTTTGACCGTCTATTCCCGACGGCGGGGTCCTCAAAAAGCGTCCCAAGGAGCCATTCTAGCCAACAACTAGCTGCTCGGTACATCCTTCACGAGGAACCCGTCCACGATTTCTGCTCCTTGTCTGTTGGAAGTACTCATATCGTACATTTGGCCCAGAACACAACAAGAGCGCAACTGCCAACCCACATGAAAATGGGTTTCGAAATCTGTGAGGTCGATCCTGCAACTGACTTCCCGGCAATTGCCAGGAGCATGTTCGACTCATATGAGGACCCGCCCCAGACATTCTTCAACGCCTTCTTCCCAATTCATGGCGATACGAACGATGCGCGCGAAGAGGCTATAGTTGAGTGCGCCACTCGGCTACACTCTTGGAACGCGGAGGATCCTACCAGCTACTGGCAGAAGATTATCGATACCGACACAGGTCGTATCGCCGGCGGCGCTCTCTGGAATATCCATAAAGAGAATCCGTTTGCCAACGAGCATCACATGGAAGTTACATGGTTCCCCGATGATGGATCGCGACGCTTCGCTGAGCAGGTTGTTGAGATCCATTCGGCACCAAGAATTCGCGCAGGCCAACGGCCACAAGTCTGTGAGCAAGGCATGGTGGTTCCTTGATGGGCACGGAACTGATTCGGATTTCAGATCTTTTCATTGTGTTCACGCACCCCGATTACCGACGCAAGGGTATCGGCCAGTTGTTTATGAACTGGGGAATGGCAAAGGCGGATGAGATGGGTGTCGAATTGTTTCTGGACGCAACTCCTGTAGGTAAACCCCTTTACGATGCTAATGGGTTCATCGTGGTCGAGGAGAACGTCATCGCGCCACGAACAGAACACCCTGATGACTCTTGGAAGGCGGCAGAGGAAAGAATCGGTCACTCGACGTGGTTTCTCATGTGGAGACCGCCAGGTGGCAATTACGAAGGGGGCAAGACTGTTAAACCCTGGGAGAACTAATCATCGTAGCTCTGGTCTCTCTCTACTCTTGTTACGCGGGAGACCTGGTAATACGCCGCCCATTTTTTGCTCCCGTCGTTCATTTTTATTCGACGAGGGAGCACCTACTGTGTATGAGTCGAGGGAAATTAGCGTTATCTTTACTCCTGAAACCTTGTTTCTTAATTTGACTTTAAATTCATGCTGTGTTCCTCCTCCAATATTTTGCCGCCCACGCCACCCTGGCAGACACTGGGAAGGCAACAGGAATTGCAATGTGCTGTAACATGGAGGTTTCGAATCATATATGTCCATACAGGGTTTCCCCCAGCTATGCCACAATCTCCAACGCGAATTCATCACCAACTACAACACTATGCTGCAAGTTTATCATGCATCTACACACTAAGGCTGCAGCCCGTGGTCGTAACCTCTGCCGAAAGCTATTCAGTCCCTGGAATCCTTATCAGAAGAACAAGGCTCCAGGATGCAGTAAGCAGGATGCGACTGCAGTCAGCTGTCCAAGACATCTAGCACCGTTTTTACTCGCACTACTTCTACCCTAATAGTGTTCGGAACGTTAGCGGGTAGAATGCAGATAAACTGAGGTGGGGGTACCCTCAGTTTGTCTGATCACTCCTTGTGCTCTACTTGTACAGCATTTTCGAGCCGCAAGTTTTGGTTCGTTTTCGGGCGTATACAGTGCGCAAGTGTCGCAGCCTGCTGAGGTGGACGCACATTGTCACCCAACCAGGCGGTCTGCTACTTGGGTGGCAGTGAGGCAACGTCCTAACGTATGTCAACTCATAAGTTCCAATGCTACTATAGGATGCATTAGATACCAACTGCGTTCGTAAACTGTGGGTCAGTCATGGTCTCTTTGGTGACGGCTTCGGCTTGAGATCGGCAAGAAAGCGTTATATGCAACTGTTCCTTGTAAATGGGTTGAATTCTCCATTTGATTGGTTTAGATTCCTTATCTAGAGTGCTTGGCAATAAGCCAGTCAGTTAGTTACCCGTTGGGACTCCACGTCCGTCAGCCTGGATGCTAAGAAATTTTCTGCATGTGTAACTTAACGACAAGGCTATTCGGGTAGATGATTGACTGACTTGATACGGAGGTTACGGTCGAAAATATCCATGAGCCTTGGCACTGTCGGCCACTGCTGCTGAGGATGGTGGGTATTTCCGACCCCAACATCCGTACATACTCCACGGGGGAACTAATACACCAATTCGAGGCCTTCTATGGCTCGAGACACCTTTCCTTCTATTTATTATCCGTACGCAAGCTACTATTAGTAGCAGCGCAGAAACTATACCAAAAACCTTAACAACGCTAATTTAAAACGCAATTTCTATAAAACACTAAAGGTCTAATTAATAATAGTTTGCTGCGCAAAATATAATATTAAAGCTACTAATATAAACCTAACTACCCTATTACGCCTAGCTATAATATTTAAAAACAATATATATATAAGAACGTTATTTATTAATACGTTTTTAAAAACTAACCTATAACCCCTTAAGCGGATAAAAATATAGTTAATCGACCCGCTTCTAAAGCTAAAAATAGCCGGAAAGGAATATAACAATTTTTTGCTTTAGAACATGCTAATAAAACAATATATAAAAATCGACCGTAAAAATAAAAATTANAAAAAAAAGTTACTATTATACTAACAATAATACTTAATAAATTTATATATTTTTTTAAAAATAATATTTAGGCTAGTTATAAATAAATAATATAAAACTACGTTAAAATTTTAAAATAATATTTTAACGCGTTAGTATATATATAATTAAAGGGCTAGTTTATAGCATTTTTACGCCCTGTTAATATATAGGTTTAAATAAATATATTAAACAAAACAATAGCTTTAGTACTAATATATATAAAAATAGCTAACTAAAAAGCAAGGTTATATTTAAAAGCAACTATTAAGTTAATATTATTAATAATATTTAATAAGCTTTTTAGTAAAATATTTAGCCGGTAATTAACTTATATTGCTAATATAACAACGAAACTTTTAAAAAAATATAAAAAAATATAAAAGTTTTTGTTTAACTTAGTAATAAAGCAGCTAAACTTTGCTAATTAATAGCTTATATAGTTTAGAACAGCTTTTTTAAAAAACTTAAAACTACTAATAAAAGCTATATAAACGTTTAACCTATAAAAATAAAATAAGCAATAAAAGTAGCAGACTTAATAATAAAAAATAAACTATTAAAGGAGTAAAACGTTAAAATTATTAAATAAACTTTATAGGCCTATAAAATAAAGCTATTAAAAAAATAAGTAATATATATAGTTTTTTAAATATTTATATTTATTATTAACTATATAATTAAACTTTAATAAATATTATTTAAAATATAGTAATAAATAAAATAAAAGTTTAAATAAAGTATACTTTTATTAAAACTTATACTTTTTATAAAGAAATAAACCTATAAATAGGAAAAGTTATTTAAATAATAGTATTTAAAGAACTAGTAAAACAATTTAGACTTTTTTAGCTAGCAACATTTTAAATAAAAAAAAAAAAAAAAAAACTTTTGATTATTTAATATAACTTTAAATATTAAAAGTACTATATAAAAAAAGTTTTATAATAAAAAAACCTTATATAAAAACTATAGTATATAGCTTAATATTTATAACCCTATAAATAATAGCGAATATATATTAACGCTAAAATATATAAACTACTATAGGCTTTATTTAATAAACTATAAAAATTGTTTAAAAAAAATTTAAAGTAATAAATAAATTAGTTATTCCGATATTATAAATAAAGTTTAAAATAATAAAACGGGCAAAAAATAAAAACTATAATATTAAAAACTAACCGCCTATAAATAGCTATAATAAAAAAAAAAGCAGCGCTAATAAAAAAACTAAACAATAAAACAATAATAATAATAAAAAAGCACTATATATATAAACGTAAAAAGAATCTAGTATAAATAATATTATTTTAACCGATAATACTATTTTTAATACTATATTTAAAAAAACTAATAATAAAATAAAAAAATAAAAATTATTACTACAACTATATTAACGCTTCCGCTAGTTATACTAGTACTAACTGCCTTTAATTAAAAAAAATAGTAAAAATAGTAGCAGTTAAAAATNAACAACGTAAAGTCTATAGGGATACTAAAAAAAAATAATTTATAAGTTAACTAAAAAATTTAAAAAAGCTATTAATAAGCTTATTAAGTTAAATAATAATAAATTAATTAGTAATATTAATTTAAAACTAAATAACGTTAATAAAACAGTATAACTATATTTTTNAAATAATATATATAATAACTTAAAATATAAAATATAATAATAAATAACTATTTAATATTACTATAAAAATAATTAAAATAAAAAATAAATAACATTATTATAAATTATTAAATACTAATAAATTAAATAAAAAATAAAAAATAAATATAAACTTAACTAAAAATAATAAAACTATAGACTAATAAATACCTAAAATATAAAAAATAAACAAGCTT
>NQIM01000372.1:0-41601 GCA_003426235.1 Xylaria polymorpha | reverse complement strand
TAAATGTAAAGAATTTTTTTATTAATATTTTAATAAGTATACCTATATAAACAATACTTACTTATACTTATTTATTTACTAACCCTGATTTCCCATGTCTTATTTCTTCGGGACCCATCTATCCCTCTTTTTCACTGCCCCCAGACCAGTCGAGGTCCGGTCCAAGCTTAGTACGCCGAGCCTATCAAGTATCGTGCTGCTTCGTACTCGCCACGACCCGTCTACGCACGTCTGCACTCAGCCGCTTTTCGCTCGTTCGGGCCATGTTTGATTGATGTATGGCTGTTTTCTCTCGTTGTATGTGATCCTCCTCCACCCTCTCTTTTCCTCATTCATTTCATCTCTCAGAATCCGAACCGCTGCGCTCAAAACGCACCCCGCCCGTTTCCCTTCGTTTCCCGAAACACGCCGACCGGGGACACAGCACGACGAGGCGAGCCAAGACAAGACAAGACACACTTGGGCGACAAGGGAAGAGACCGTTCGGCGACTACAGTAGAGCTGGACTTGTCCATACCCACCACATACCGACATTCGTTACATACCTAGTTATCTCGCGGTTGTCTGATATTTTGTGTCGCTATCGTCGCGTTGCCACCACCACCACCATCCTCAACCATATTTTACGGCAAAGGTACGGGGCGTTGGGTGCGACGCGCGGCACACGGCACACGGCACACGGCAAGTTGTAGCAGGCGTAGCCATGGCTGCAAACGATTACTATAGCGGCTCTTCGTCACACCACCACCGAAACCAATACGAACCTTCGATCGCGCCCTCGACCAATCCACCACCCTCATACACTTCACACCAGCCACATTATCAACAGCAACAGAAACAACAACCGCCATCAGACGGCCACACACAGACGGGCTACCTCGGTGCCACGTCTGCTTCACCTTTCGAGACCGTCTTTGACGACCACGTCTATCCGTCGCAGACCCACCCGGCGTCGAGTAGCATGGACAGTAGTCAACAGAGCTTCGCCCACGACACGCGTTATCACGGTGTCGGCTCCCCCGTTGGCTCGCCCGTCGGCACCGACGAGATTCCGCTGCAACAACATAACAAGCCCCCTGGCTATCTTAACGAATCCACCGATCATGTCTACGACACCGACCCGACACCGCGAAGGCGTGGAGCCAACAAAAGTAGGGGCCTGGGCTTCGGCCAGCTGGGCATGTTGGGCTCCGATAAGAAAAGGATCCCCATTGTCGTCTATCTCTTTTCCATCATCCAGATTGCTGTCTTTATTGCCGAGCTAGTCAAGCTGGTAGGTTCCCATCCTTCGCACAAGAATGCCTCGATAATGTGCTTTTACCTAGGTCGCCTCCTTGCTAATAAAAGTCTATGTGCCTTCTAGCCCAGTTGACCGGGTCCCCCATCCAGACTACCCCATCCTTCAACCCCATGATTGGCCCTTCACAACAGGTCCTCATTAACATGGGCTCGAGATACGTGCCATGCATGAAGAACGTCAAAGGCGTGCAGAACTACGTGCCCCCGGCCGGCATCAACCTCGCCGAGCCTGGTTTCCCTTTCCCGTGTCCCAATTCGACGACAAACGACCCCACGAACCCTTCCAACATGTGCTCGCTCTCCGAACTGTGTGGGTTTGACGGTGTCCCTAACCCCAAGTGGCTGGGTGCAGATGGTCTGGATCAGAAGCCCGAGCCGAATCAATGGTTTCGTTTCATCACGCCCATATTCCTCCACGCTGGTTTCGTCCACATCGGTTTCAATCTGCTTCTTCAGCTTACTATGGGCCGCGAGATCGAGGTCGCCATAGGCTCTGTCCGATTCTTTCTCGTGTACGTGAGTGCTGGCATCTTCGGCTTCGTTTTGGGTGGCAATTTTGCGGCATCGGGAATATCTTCGACGGGAGCCTCGGGCGCCTTATTTGGTATCATCGCCATCACCCTTCTCGATCTTCTCTATTCGTGGAGCGAGAGGCGTAACCCGGGGAGAGAGCTGTTCTTCATCATCATTGAGATTGTCATCTCCTTCGTGCTCGGCCTTCTACCAGGTTTGGATAATTTCTCACACATTGGGGGTTTCATCGTCGGCCTTTGCTAGGTATCAGTGTTCTTCACTCACCGAACTTTCTCAGACGGAGAATAGGTGAAGATCATTTCGGTGGTGCATCCTATTCGAGTGTCGGCGGCAATGCTGTCACAAGCGTAGCGTTTCCAGCTTTTTACCGAAACCCAGTTGGGTTCTTCAAGGGGCGGAAACCACTTTGGTGGGGATGGTGGCTTCTTCGCGCCGGGTTTCTAATTCTCGTCATTGTCATCTTCATCGTATTACTGAACAACTTTTACTCGAACCAAAACAACTGCAGCTGGTGTAAATATCTCAGCTGTATCGTAAGTTCACCCCATCTTTCATATCCGTTCTGGTTGGCGACGCTTGCTGACTAGGTATAATAGCCCGTCAACGGATGGTGTGATATCGGAAACATCAACGTCACATATATGAATGTAACATCCAAGAGAGACGTCATGTTTTCGACGTTAGACCAGTTTGCTGGGCTGTAAGTCTAAATAGGATAACATAGTATAACATGTTTTAGTGACAGAAGACTCGATACGCCTTCAACGAATTGCATGATATCTTGATAGATGGTGCCTCCTGAGTATGGGCTGTTTCTGTTCGGGCCGGTGGAGAAAATTGAGAGGTCTAGGGCTACGATTTAAGATAGCACAACGCCTCACTCTGCATACTACGGTTTAGGGTTTTTTTCTGGGAGCGTTGGGCATTCGTCTGGAATAGAGGCACGAGACGAACAAGACAGCTCTCATTTGATGTTTATGTTAGTGGCGAAGAATGCGAGCCATAAAGGGAAAGGATTTGAACAGATGGGCCGTGGTCAGGCTCTGTTCGGGACCGAGAAGGTCAAGTAATACGAAACGATCCTTTATTGTGTGGTACATGTGTCTTGATGATGAAGCTAAATTGGCGCGAGGTTGAACATTGTTTGTGAACAGGACCCAAGGGTAGTTTATCAGTCGGCGAGTTGATTTTGTAGGCAAGCGTAAAGGTACGCCAACGTGAGCTAGTAGTCAGGAAAGAGAAGATGGGTATTATATTAGTAGGTACCTAGGTAAGTAGGGAAATTTAATTGCAACCTCTTCGTCCGCATCCTATTTAATCGATACCTGTCGGCCAAATCAATTTATCCTAGTCTCCTCTCTTCACTCTCCCTTTTGTCGCGGCTGCGACAAGCTAACGTTCTGACCGTACTAGAACGAACATGTTCAAGCCCCAATCACCGATTCCAGAACCACCCTTTCTTCTCATCCTTACCATCTCCCCAGCCAGCCTCATCATCATCATCACCATCCCTGCTTTCTCGCCCGTTTTCGTCCGAGTTCTTCCTTCGAGTTCCAGTGTCACTATTCCAAGACCAAGAAAATGACTGCAACCCTCGAAGTCAGTTGTCACGATTTAGAACATGATTTATGAAAGCTTGAGGAGCTTCTCGACACCCTTTTCTCTCCAAAAGAAAATATTATGCTCGGAAAGCTGCCAAATCATGACGAAAATAGTTTCCAGAGTTACTCACCGCCCCAGCGCCTGGTATGCTCCCAGACCAAGCCCGCGTGCTCGAAGCCTCACGGCTTTCGGAAGTGAGATTCCCAGCAGGATCAAATCGCTGCTCCGTAGTGGTGACCTTCGTCTTTCCATTGCGTTCTAACCGCTCCGTCGTCCTAACGTACTTGCTCCCATCAGCGTAGACTGTAGTGGTGATCTCTGGGTGAGACGGTTTCTTTGAGCCGCTCCCTTCTACCCATTGCACGACTCTCCGCTCGTTCTTCGGATCCCGTTCTGGGGCCCCGTTAGGAGCGTCGGGCGTACTTGTTCTGTAAAGCTCGTCCTCACGTCCGCCTCCCCATCCCCTTCCCCATCCCCTTCCCACCGATCATGATCCAGCCCAACCTTCCAAGCCGCACTCCCAAACCCCTTTCACATCAAACGAGCTGCGGTTCGCATCCGTCCGCCCGCCGGGCCCGATCCTCCCAACCCCCCCCAAGCGCCGTCCCTCCTCACCCCTCCAACCGGCCCGCCTTCGCGGAAATACAACTGTCGCTCCCCCGTCCTTCTCCCCTCTTCCCAATCCCCCCCGTCGCCCCGGGTTCCATCCGAAATAACGCGTCCCAGAGTCCGCCGGCAGCCAGTCGGCCGACCCACTGCGTGACGTGGGTTCCGCGATCCTCCCAGAACGGGAAGCCCTCGCGTCGTTTCTTCCAGGCTAGTTCGCGCATGCTAGGGAGCGGCTGTCCCGAGCCGGCGACGAGGAGATCCTCAAAGGCGTCTCGGAATGTGAAGTGGGCCTCGCTGGAGCGCGGGGCACCCCGAGGTGTGGGCTGGGGCAGGTGTTGGAGATTTAGGGGGGAATAGGGGGAGTGGATGGACCAGGTGTGAACCTCATCCATAGTGGTGGTAGTGTGCTGTTCGGGTTCTTCGGCGACGGACGCCGTGGTCGATGCGTTTTTCGTCATTTTCAACCCTGCTGACGATAATAATGATGATGATTGCAGTCGTTGTTGTTGCTGCTGCTGCTGCTGGAGATGGGTGGTTGTATTGTTCGTAGGTGCGTTGATTGACTCGCCGTGAGATGAACAGGGGTCCTTTGAGGACGTCGCTGTTGACTGTGGCGACCCAAATAAGAGCTCCAACCCACGGTGCACACGATTATCAATATAATTTTTGAAGCGAATAAACGGGTTATCTCCTGTCACCATCTTCCATCTGAGGGACACTGTTTAAAGAGAAAGATCGAACGGTATTTGGTAAACCATCTGCTTCTCCTCTTCTCTGCATCTACAACTTGGCAATGATGCAAAGGTGACAAGGGTATCTAAGGGACGAACAAGGATGGAGCCTTGGAGATGGAAGAAACTGGATCTCGGTCGAAATATGCACCTATCGAAAGTCTTCATTATATTGGAACAGCTGATTACCTACCGTATGATATGATTGTTTTAAACACCAAAGACCAGGTATACGAGATCTCGACGACTACGTACCCATTCCTTTCCTATTGGCTACATTTGACATTCTGTCAAAACAATATGTACTTATCCATAAAATATTTAGTATTTTTAATATAATATGTTAATATAAATAAATAATAATAAAATAATATATAGCTTTAAAAAATTAAAATTAAAAAGAAATCAATGTTAGCTTAAAACTTATAACAATATATATATATAAGGCTTTTAAAAAAGTAGGTTGTAGCTAGCAACGGGGCATAGCGCGCTTATTTATTTGCGTTCTAGTCTAGTCTAAAGCTATCTGAAATAAATTGTATTTGTATAAAGCGCTTATATGTACCGTCAGACTTCACGCGTCTAACGGCGCCGCTTTACAATGTGTGGTAGACTGTGTTATGCTCTTGGCCCATGGTTCTACTGTATGTACACGGGAACTTCATATTAACATTCTAGACCCAACCACAAATCAAACAATTTCTCGTCCCTCGAGTTGACCCTGCCGGTCAATCCACCATCGCCTCCACCTCCGTACCTGCGTCATATTTGCTTCAAATTGGTGAACGTAGTCTCTATAAGCGTTTTCGACGGGTATGCGTGAACCATCTTTTGCGCCGCTTTCTCCCACTCCTGTCTGTCATTCTCGCTTTCGTTGGACAACTGTAGCATCGCCTGTATCACGACAAAAACCGTAAAAATGTCCATCGACGGAAGGTAAACTTTAAAGTCTAATTCTTTAACCCCGCAGGATACGAGCTTTTGAAGGCGTAGCTTTTTGAGGCCTACGCAGATGTCCTCTGAAGAGGAGTCCTTCACATTGTCAACGGACAAAGGCGCCCGAAAAAGGAGTGGAAGTGTGCCTCGATAGCCTTTTTAGCCTCAGTACCTTTGTCACTTGTGCTAGCGTAATTATTGTATTGTGCCTGGACCAACTCAGAAGCTAAACTTGGGATGACGAGATCGATATTTGTTAACCAGTGTACCATCACTTTCGACACTGATCGTTTCTTCAAGTAAACAGTAATGAGCTTTTGATTCTCTGGTTTTACAGCCTCTACAGGCTTGACACCAGCCTCCACAATGAGCTGTTGGGTTCGGATGTTAACAGAAAACAACAAAAAAAAACAATGCAGGAACACCGATTTTACCTTGAGCGGGGCAAAATATGATTGGATATTGACTTTATCTGATTCGGGTATTGTCTCATCTACAGGCGTCTCTGGACTGCAAAGCGCCCATGACTTGTTGTCATGGTAGGATGCTCCGTCCTTAAGTTCGACACGGATATGACGACAGTCTGCAAGACCATGCGAGGAAAACTTCATAATTTGGGTCTCAAAGTTTTCCAATTGCGGCAGTACGTCATCGGGATTATGGCGCGTTGCCACAAATTCCTCCACTGTCGACCAAGGACGCCCCGAGCGGAGACTCTTGATAATGGTGCTCAACGTGGGCCTGTGGTGACGTTTCGGGGAATACTGAGACCCTCGCAGCTCATGAAGCTCTCGAAGCAAGTTCGACATGTTCTTCGCGCGGGATGGTGATATGTTAGAGATTCGTGATTGATTGATTTTTGTGTGAACTTTGAAGACTTCAGGTTAACCAGCAGCGGACAAGAATCGTACATATAGTCATTCCGCCAAAAGGGATCAGAATAACCCAAGGTGGCAGACTTGGTTACTCAGCTACTACCTAGGTACATATGGTCCACAGCGCAACCCGTAGTGTAGGCTGTGACTGGCCCGCTCGATTGGCAACTACGTTTAATTATAATTTAGTTTTAATTTATATAATCATAGTAGTATAAAGACAACTTGTCTAGGCAACTGTTATTCACCAGGGTGCTACTGTATGTACATAAGGATCTCCCCGTTTTTCTATTTCCATTTTATGTACTGGTGACTGTATACAGGCGATTCTGGTAAAAAGGTGGTCCGTATGGCTCATAGCTGTACCTAGGCTAGGTAAGTACACTACTCTTGCACCTACAGTAGGCTGACCCCTGCACCTGCCCTATCGGGCAATATTCCTATAGGCGCTTCACATCGGCTTTAAAAAGACCCACGATCGGAATTCATATACCTACGGAAGGTGATTACCTCCTCACGTCAGCACAGATGCTAGATGCCTACAGTACAAATGAAAAGCATTACGACGAAAGTACCTAGTATACTACCTACCTAGGCATATTCATGGATATCTATCTACCTACTGTAGGTAGATGGAAGCATGTATATCTACGACACAGCTCGTCTGATCTCAGTATATCCATCCTATAAACCTCACAAATACCACATGAGACAAACACAGCACACGACGCAGGTACATACGAGACAGCTTGACGTCTGCCGCCCGTATCCGTCCGACTATCCTTCGGTCACTCCTCCTCTTCAGCCTCAGAGACAGTCCATGCATGCGAGAACACATCCACATAGACTCGATGCGGATGCCTGGCCTCGACTTATTTCGGGGACACGATGACACGAAGACACGAAGGGTTGTTATCAAGATGACCCCTGGAACTCCAGAGGATATGAAGACATCGGGATATGGAGATATGGATTCTAATTGTCTCACGCGCCTTGGCCAAGAAGGAACATTGCACAGAACAGTATCTCGATTATGAGATGCCGTATTTAATGGACTACATTATATCATTCCTCATTCATCCTCGGCTTTGGCCTCTCCCCGCCTGCCACGTTAACATTCGTTACCCGGGCAGCCGACGTTGGTGCCTAGCACGTCGCCTGAGACGCCGGCGATCTGGAGGATGCGCCCACGACACCGCCCAGACCCTCGCCAGCGATGAATCCCGCAGCCACGGCGTAGCCGTACAGCTCGAACGACGACAACTTCCACTTCCTCCACGCAAAGGCCACGAGAGCGCCGAAGAGCGACGCCGTGGTGAAGACAGGGCTGGGCAGCACAAACGAAAGTGCGATAGCACCCCAGTTAGGTAGATACTCGCGCACCCATTCACGCTCACCAACGAGGTAGAAGTGGCGGACCACCACCTGCGCCACACACACAATGGCCATAACGATGGAAAAGATGCCCGAGGTCCACGGGATGCTGACTGCCGGGTCAGTCACCGCCTGTGCCACGGCAGCCCAGGCCGCCACCGACGGCACGCCGAACGGGCAATGCTCGTCGCCGTTGAGAATGCAGGGGTACGCCGTCGTGAAGAGAACGAAGAGACCCGGCGCCAGGAACACGCTGATGAGCGTGCCCATCGCCTGGGCATACCACTGCTTATTTGGCGGCGTTCCGAGGAGGAAGCCGGTACGGAAGTCCGATGTCAGTGAGGTGCCGACATCGGCAGCACCGGAAGCCAGACCGCCCGCGACGAGGTTGATTCTCTGCGCGTCCACGATCGAGTAACCCTTGCCCGATGTAGCAGCACCGAAGACGAGCTGACTAGCCTTGGAAGCTGCCGTCAGGGGTGTCTGATCCGTTACGGCGCCGATCTGGATCGCCAAGAACGAGAACAGAAAACCGAGCAGGCAGGCTAGAATGGTCAATCCAGGGTTCATGCCCCATTGATAGTGAAAGACAATGATGGCGACCACGATACTCACGACGAGGCCAAGCATCCACTGCCACATGGGTACCTGGTCCTCGACCCGAGCAGAGTCGACGACCATGTTCGGATCATCCTCATATTTGCTAGCTTGGCCCTCAAAGAAAGCGGAGGGCTTGCCAGTCATCTTGATCGTCAATTGGTTGAACCCTCGGCACATGGCCTTCCAGGTGGCTCTACCAGCGTGCGCGAGCACCTTATACTGGACCAACAGCTCGGCAATCGAGGTTGCCACCATGATAAGTACACCAGGCCAAAGAAGCCAGTATCGCGGGCTAGGAGTTTCGTGGCCGAGGTTCTTAAGAGATGCGAAAGTGTATAGAGAATCCCAGTACGGATCGTCCGGATAGACTTGCTTGCCGATACATTCACCATAATGTACAAGGGTGGGACCGATAATGGCCCAGGCCAGGACAGCACCAGCAAACAAGGAGATAGCCGCGTTCATGCCGATCAAAATGCCGCTACCAATGAAGGCTGTGCATAGAAACATGTTAGCCGAGATATCTCAGTCCCCCATCATGGAATTTGCCAGATGATACGAAACAAGCAGACTAAGGGATCAAGGCAAGAGAAGTTGTTATACGCACCTGGTGTCCACTCCCAGTACCAACCCCACGACTCGATATTCAATGCCCAGCTTGTGCCCTTACTCCAGATGTGGATCCATGTAAACGGATGCCAATCGTAGAGGAGGCCGACCGCGTAATAAGAAGCAACACGCTGGACGAGGGCGAGTGAGAATGCCAGGGCGAGCGCTTTGAGCTTGCTGATAGCTTCGCGAGCACCTGCGGCGCCAGCGTGCATGGATCGGATAGTCAGAGCCACGGCGGTGGGGGTTGGGAAGAGCAATTTCAGTTCACGGGCAACCCGAATGATGAAGAACTTCCGGAGAGGCGTCACAAAGAACAGACCGAAGAAAGAGCACACAAGGGTGATGGTAATAAGAGGACCAAAGTTCTCCTGAGGGGTACCCTGGATGGCATGGAGCCGATAGATGGCAGGAATACCGGCAACGAAGATACCAGCGATCCCGCCAGCACCGGTAGCCGCTGCTTGGATGATGGAGTTTTCCTGGGGACCGAAGCTCCCGCCGATAATGGGCAAAGTGCCACAATGCTTCGACATGAGCTTAACAATACCGTACCCGAAAATGGATCCAAAAATATTAGCTGAGAAGGTAAAGCCAGTTTTGAGACCTGACCATGGGAGTTAGTCTTGGATATGTCACAAACGAAAACAAGCCAGCAGGCTCGCGGGCCGTTTCTCGATGGCGTGGATCATTTCTACCTACCAAGGTACAGATTCGAAGCATTGACGAGAGCACCGAGTGCGATACCGACGACAACGGCACGAATTGTCAAGGGGTTTGGTTCGTACGGAATATTAGGATCCATCTTCAGAGGGACGTAAAGGTCGAGTTCTTCTTCAATCTCCTTCTCATCGACCTTGACATCGTCGTACTTTTCGTCGACGTTGACGTCGCCATACTTCTCGTCAGTCTTCTCCGTAGGGGAGGGCACGGCAGATGCCTCGGCCACATAGGCCTCGCGCACCTCCGTTGACGCCATAGTTGTTTAACCAAAGACCAATCGCCTTCGCAACCGATGGACAGGTTAGGACTGGAGAGGTGTCGAATATCAGAAGAAAGCCGAACGGTAGGGGAGGGACCGAATGGGAGGCGAGAGGGACCAAGCCTGGTTCATATACTTAAACATGATCTCTGGGGACACTGGATATGCCATGCGGCAGGGTATACCTGTTGGGGGGCTCCAGTTGCCGGCCGAGGTTGCTGTCCAGTCAAAAGCCACACATCGATCAAATGAGAAGGACGATTGAGAGCCCCCGCAAGGACATGGCATATCCAACAGACTGTCTCCATGTCCATGTACACTAAACCAACCGATGTATATTGGAGGGCTTGTGGAATGAGTCTAGCCCGTTCCACCAGTTCGAGAACTACAGTAGATAATGGTCCAATTCCGAATTTGGAAGGCAAAGAGGCAGAGGTCGAGGAGGCGTTCTCCCTCCGCAACCCTTCCTGTGCGAGGTTTTGGTGGCAAGACACCAGCTGTGGTCTGCTATCTAGTCTGACACACTCCATCGCTGTCCGAAAATTGACAACAAGAGATCGACAACCAGCACTTGTCTCTGAGCAACCATCTCGATCATCATGTATCACAAAAACGTATCTTCGCTCCCTACATTACCTCCCTGTCTTTCGATAATGAGCTAGCGCGCCACGCTACTGGTTATTGCTCACTATGACCGCAGTGTCCCTTTGCGGACCAATTCCGCTTGCAAGAAGAAGTGCCGCATAATTGGAAGTTTGTGAAGGTCATTGTGATGGTTAGGCTTTCAGGGAGATCAGTTGCAGGCGCAAGCCCCTGCCCCACCAAGCGGGCACAACACTGAATCAGGGCGACTAGGATGAAAGCGACATGGTTAACTGTCCGGGGTGCATGCGAAGGATATGGAACCCTAGGATAATTGCTTATATTTCCTAGCGGCTAAGGATCTCTCGCCTTCCCCCGCCCAACGAACTAGCCTAAGCTCCATCTTGCCTAGGGACATAGATAACGGCTGGCTGTACTAACAGTTCCTAGCAGCTCACAAGACTTCCAAGACGCCATCAGCTCGCCTGTTCTGACAATGTTCGCCGTTAGTACGCTTGGCTCGCCGAGGAAGATTGCCCTGGGCCTGGACCATCACAAAGGTTATTAGATGTCCCAACGAAGAACTGGTGTTCACATGTCACTAGACAACCGGTCAACCAGCAGTCGACTCATGGGCGTCTCCGCCATCAACCAACCAACGTGGGGAAGATACGGGACTGAACCCATTTATGCATACGGCGCATCTACGTATAAGTTATCTTTAGGTTCATTTGTCATTCTCTCCATTTCCAGTTAGTGGCAATATCATATGCGCCAATCCTGCGGCCTGGAGCCGAAGCTGGAGCGCAGAGGTAGTAACCCGAAGTAAAGACCTGACTAGCACGCTCGGCGCCAACACCGGTATTCCCCGTGCCGCATATTCAGCACAGCTTACCAACTCTAGAGCTGATTGTTTTCGTCTAGAACAATTCGCAACGAAGCAGTGGAGAAGGACACTACGGATTTGGTGGATGGCCTACTTCGGTTATGGCAATTTTCGAGGCTCGACGGCCAAACTAATTCTGCTACATCAACCACTATATCTAATACCTACTTGAGTAGTAGTTAGATGACCAGCCAGTTCGTCATGGACGGGTTGATGCGCCATATGGCAGAAGTCGGTTAAAGAGGACCCTAATGCGAGAGAAGAATGGAGGAGAAACCGACCAGTCCAAGAGAAGAAGGTATTCCGAAGCATGATAGTAAGGCTACAGCCCAGTTAGCAAACCCTGCTATGATTTGCTGGATTACATGGTCCTTATGTCCAACTATCTTCATACCGTAGTGTTATGTGGACCTCGGCTGAACCACACATGCAGTAAAACCGCCCTCTCCGAAACCTTGATAGCAACCGTGCCGCCTGGGCTGCTACATGCCGCCGCCAACACCACAGCCAACTACCTATGGTATGCATGTGCTACGGCCGTACATTGGGGCCATTGTCCTGGTGTGAATCAAGAAGGCAGGTGAGGCATGTTCACATACCGTCAGATTCAACCCATGGTATCGTCAACATACACTAAGGATCCGTGGCTTACCTAGTCAGCTGAGTCTCTGCACTAAAAAAGCCTCCTAGTCGGCTATCAGTTTCCCCAGTCTTCGAAACATCTTTCACTGCGAAGAAGGCCATCGCGCCATTGAAGCATAACTGGCTATTACCGGTATCTACCGTCGGGACATCCCATTCTACTAGGTTAGTACCTTGGTTAGCCCTCGGTGCAAGGTACCTATCTGCATCTTACAGATATCCTATCTAGTGGCTGGAGATAGGAGGCGAACGGCTGGCCCCTCTTGTGCCCTGAAACGGTTAATGATCCGGAGCTATTCCCAAGCCTATATAGCTCTCATAGTATACTACTTACTATCTGTGAGTATACTCGCATACTCACGGCCTGACTTGTGAGGGGTTCGAACGTTTGGCAGATACGCCGCATCCTTGCAACCAAATACATTTGCCTCTAAAGTACTAGATTTTCAGGACAAACCCCTGGCCATTCAACGCCCCGCCTAAGCAGATGCTACTCCCCACCACACTTCACTATCAATACAGGTAGCTTGTAGGTAGTACCCGCTCCATTATCATATGATACATTGTCAAACCGCGGGCCTTGTTCTTATCTACTATACCTAGTAGGTACCTGCTAGGAATCTGGTGATTCATACACCACCAGGACACCGTGATCACCCATGATTGCCTATTATGTACAATAGAGCCTTCTTGGATTGTTATCAAACAATCAGCTAAGCGGAACCGAGCCGTTGTCGAAGTCCGAAGTACTGGAAAATCCGAAAGAGAAGGACAGAGACGAGAGTTCATCGAAGGCTTTTTTAGATGCTTGTCGTTAAGTCGCGTGCACTCTTCCCGCTGAGAGAGAGGAARAGAMACAAAAAAAAAAAAAAAAAAAACGCATGAGGAATAGCGGCTAACAAACATCTACGATTCGGGCCGAGTACCCATTAGAGGTAGTTTGTCTATTCCGACAATTTGGGTCAACAAACGAACAGCTGGCGTAGTGCTTACCATCGACAGGGCCGTCCATTTGTTCCACGTTTCGATGCTGCTCGTTATGCTAGGGTCCTTTGAACTCGCTACCTACAGTCAGGTACAGTATATACTGGATGTAGGCATTCTTACTACAGTCCTGCATACATATACCAGGGCTCCGACGCTGAGCATGCACTGCAACCTTCTGGCTTAGCCTTTTGTGGAGATGTCACAAGATAACAGCCAGTTACTTTATTTATAGTACCTATTGTACAGTATGTAGGTAGGTAGGTAGGTATGTAGTATAGTATAGCTGAATCTACCTAAGACGGCATAGGTAGTAGCAGGTGATTAAATTTCTATTTTATTGCTGATAATGACTGACTGAACTGTTAGTAAAACGCAACGTGGGAAATAAATATCTCATCCGAAGCGGTTTGGTTTCCCCGCGCCGCTTTCAACACTGGTAGCAATCGCAATATGCTCAGATGAAAAAAATCTAGCTGGATGATGCGCCAAAGACCCGAGGCGAACGAACCTATCTAGGCGAGTATGAAGCTTATTGAATAAAGCAGTGAAGAGGTCCTCTGAAGGAAAGCAGAGGATATCTATACAAGTAGACCATTCTCGCCTGCACATGGTGACGTGACGTGACGTGACATGACAAGTATACTTACATATACCGCGCCACATATATCCGCAAGCATAGGTTGGTTCATTTAGCTGGTGGTAGGAAGGTAATTAATTAATTGCATGATTCTCCAATAAAAACATCTACCTAGAACTGTCATTAAGTACATATGGTAGGTTGGTTGAGTCGACAGTCCTTAGGTTTTGTAGCCATGGTTGTTTCTATTATTCTATAGGTGGTACCTATTCGACCCTGATCGTCTCGATTTCTCATGTTTTTTCTAGCTAATAGTCTTTATGCCAAAATAGTCTTGCCCAACTTGCTGGCTTCGGTTGATCTCGCAACTGCTTGTTTTTTGGAGATTGGATAGTTCGCGGGAGTGGTTCGAATTGGCAGCTTGCTGTTTATATAATTTTTATAAGTAGGTATATACTATATATATAATGTTAAGTGAGCTAGCACCCYYCAACCCCCCTCCCCCTTCCCCCCAGATACCTATGTGTATAACAGTTAAACATCGATAAAGTGAAAAACAAAAAAGAGCTGAGTGTTTTGGGATGGGAGACCTTGGCCTTTGCAAATCTATCTTGAGTGTTCTGGCGATTCTTTCTTGGGCTTGGATTCCAACCAGTGCTGCCCACCGCGACTGGTCGCAAGTTCGAGCTTGACTTGCTCCGTCACCTGATCTTGGGACGAATGCAAATCAGCCGAGAGAGATGATGAGGAATCCTCGAGGCTGTCGGATAAACCATTCATATATGGGTAGCTTACAGGACAGAACGAGAAGAGACCTCAGACGCCTATTATCGTTTCAGAGGAAATATTGGGCTGGTGGTGGGAATAAAATGGCCTGAGATGGGATGGGATGAGATGAGATGAGATGAGCTGGACGTTGCCACATACTGACGCGCATTGTGTAAATGTTTGAGTGGTTTGTTTGCGCTGATGAACTTTGATGTTTTCGATACGTAGCCGTGACTGAAGCGATAATATGGCTGCCCCGACAGATCTCCATAGTCGGTTTTCGAATGAAATCTCACCGGACAAGGTAGACGAAGGGCTGAAACAGAGCCGCTAGGGATGGATGACATGAAAGGAAACGAGATCACGGTTTATCATTACTGTTGTAGCAGTTCTTATTTTCATATTCTGACATAGATCGATCTGACCTTCGCTGGAAAAAACACTACGTTGAAACCAGGGCGGTCCCTTCGCAAGGTCGTCCTTTGCCCCAATTACGCATTGCCGAGGCCATTATACCTTGACAGACATGTCATCTGGTGAAGAGCTATCTCGACGATGCACACATCCCCTTCCCTAGCACACTCATACAGCTTATACCCCTTAAATTATTTCGCCGTGACTTGCCTTCGGATTCTTTATTAGTTCATACAGGCTTGAGAGCTACCGAGTTGCTGGCCTCGAGCTTAGAATGTTTCTTGGTCATCCAGAGCCTCGCCTTCGGCAGGGATCTCGAAACCCTCCTCGGTCGAGTATAATATCGCCTGGATCTGCTTGATCAGGCCGTCTTCCTGCTTCTCAATCTCCGGGTCATCCTCCACAGCTTGCTGAATCAACAGTTCTATGTCTCGCAGTTTGCTGAAATAGAAGTCTCTCTCGCGCTCGAGGCCGACGACGGTCTCCTTGAGTGTGGCATTCTCCTGAAGGAGAGCCGCCGACGCCGCACCACCGGCCCCACCGGATTTGACACCTAGGCGGGGACCCGTGGTAGGGGTGGTGCCTCTCCGAGCGGCAGCGGCGCTGCCAGCTCCGGACCCAGTCGCGGACCGAGCGCCGGGACCAGTAGGGGGTAGGGTGCCTCCTTTCCTTCGCGCCACGGCATCGTAATCCCCGCCTGGGAAATACTGGTCCCAGAACTTCTTGGTCCATTGTAGAAACTCGAGGTTGTCCTGCATCTTGCACTTGGTCAGGGCTTCGACGGGGATGGGCTTGTCGACATGATGCTTGGTGAAGGTGTCTACCGCAAATAGCATAGCAACGTCAGCACAGGCACAGGCACAGGTATATGTATAGGCGTAGGTGGGGCAGCAAAACTGAGGCGGGAAGGGCGATTGGGCTGACTTTGTAGGATCTTGAAGTTCTGGACATAGGCCCATTCACTATTCACATTGAACTTGACTCGCGACATGGGCACGTCGAGGAAGATGCTATCGAAGACTTGACACAAGGCAGCACTACATGTCGCGCGGAACGGAGTTAGCTAGCTTTCCTTTATAAAGGGCTCGGATACGGACTGTTGGAAATCGGACAGAATATGGATGGTGCAGGCAGCGTAGGCAGGAATGGAATGGGAAATGCTTGCTAGGATGCGAGGGGATGTGAACAGGGAGGAGGAATGGTAGCAGAAGGAGAAGGACAGGGATAAATAGAAGCAGAAGCGGAAGCAGAAGCAGAAGCAGAAGTAGAAGTGTAAAAGTAGGAGCGTGGAATGTTCAGGGTATCTCTCTGTACGGCTGCAGTGTCTTCTTGGTGGTGGGTGTATGTACGTATGTGCGTAGTATATGTATGTCTGTCTGTCTTGGAGGCGGGGGAGGGGTAACGAAAATAAATAAGCAGGGGGGTTGCTCGCGATGGCGTGCAGGGGGTTTTCACGATGATTTTTCCCACGTTCTTTTTCTCGTGCCGATTTGTTCGACTTACCCAGTGCCACATTGTTCGACTTTGGTCATGTTAAGCTGCAGGAGGCTGTTGAGCCATGCTACGAGCTCCTGTCTGTACGGGGCGTCAGCGTCGGCGTCTGTTGGCGTTGCGCGACTGCGCGAGGCACAGGCTCTGATCAGGCAAACTTACCTTGATTCTCCCATCTTTGTCTTCTCGTCCGTCTGTTGTCTGCAGGCGCGAGGAACGGGCGAACAGGCGAACGGTCCGGATAGCAGTGGCGACGGACGGGTAGTGGAGCAGGTGAGCGAAGTGCGTCGTGGATGTTGGAGGTTATGGTTATGTGTTGTGGTTATGGTTATGGTAAGGGTATGTGACTGGAGGTTTTGAAATATTGATGTCGGGAGGAGGGCTGCGTCCCACCATCCACCACTGAGGGTTTGGTCTGGTTTGGTTGGTCAGGTCTGGGTTGGGTTAATTGTTCACATAGCAACCCCCCTAAAAACCCAATCAACAGGTACCTACCCGTACTTGACAGTTCAGTAGGTACCTAGGTACTGTACTTTGGTTTAGGTATCTAGTGGCCGGTAACGGGTGGGTCTTCACCGACGTCACAACTAAAACTTACCTGTACAACGTCATGTCACCTGCCTAGCAGACGTACCTACCGGTATATTGAGCGGTGATCGTAGTGCACGGGTCTTCAACACATAAGCTATAACTGGCCTTATAACTGTCCACGAGTAAAAGAAAACCTTGAACACTGCAATCCCTAGATATATTTTTGGAAACTGTTTCTTTTCTGCATAACTTATGTACAATTTGAGTTGTCGGTCATGTGACTGTTAATAAGTTGAGCCGAGCCTGACATAAGCGGCATGCGAGCTAAGCCTTAGGTAGTTTGATATACGCCTAGGTACTCCGGATTAAAGTGGTAAAACCTACGAACTACGAACTACGAACTATACCGACCTAGGTATCGTGCTCAAAGTGTCTCCCATCGTTCAACCCCAATGCCAATGCGAGCACGACTTTCGAATTGTTCCAATTTCTCTTTCCTCGCACCAGCTCTTGCTAGAAGACAGCCAGGCAGTACCCCTATCTAACCTCCCGATAGGTATCTGCGAATACGGTCCTGGCGTCCCATACCCATACCCGTAAATCTTATCTGCTGGGAATCGTTGTTAACGACACAGGCATCTACCGGCTTCTTCCCCACGCCCAAAACACCGAAAGCCGTTGTGGTTGTGGCCCTACCGGCCGATCTTGCGCCACCGTTCCGTATCCGATCAGACCTGGCATCTCCAACCACATTGGCGCCTCCGCGCCGCCTCCTCGAGCCTTCGCCTCCTCTGCTCTAAGCACCGGCCTCAGGGCCGAATATACTTGTATATCGTGGAGACGTCAAGAGCAGGCGCAGCTTTTCTTGTTGACCACGCCTGGCGGCTGCTTCTGGGTCGGCCCGTCCCCGCCGCGCGACACAGAAGGCATGCGATCACGACGCACATCTGCAAAATGACGTCCACGTCGGGGCTGGACGTCGGGCGTGGCAGCTATGGCGTCGACGGTGGCCGAGAGAGGGGTGCAAGGAGGCGCAAGCTAGCTGCTATGGCCGGTAGTGTCTATAGGGCCGGCGCCGTAGCCGTGAATGAGATCAAGGAATCGTACAACCAAACGAGGTCGACTGAGATCGACAACCCTGAGATCTCCAAGATTGCGATTCCTCGGTCTTTTCCCGACGTCGCCATCGTCACAAGAGGGAACGAGCAGATGGTCTTGTTTCCCTCCTATGCCAAGCGGCATACGAAGGAGAACCCGAGGCAATTCCCCCAACCAGCCGGGCCACCACCGCCTTCGGGTATGGGCATGATGACCGAGCAGGAGTACTGGCGGCAAGAATGGGCCCGGCACGAAGACGAGACAGCCGTCGTAGACGTGGACGTACGAGGCTGGATCTATAATCCCCATAGAGGTCCCATGACGCGGCGCAATCGAGTCCTCATTGGACTGGCGAAACAGCTAAGCGGCATTCCACTCCCCCGGGTGCAGCCAGCCGACAACGCGGCAAACTCCGGTTTACCCACCCCGAGCGTGGGTCAGCAGCGTGAGGATGAAGTGGAAAGAGAGAGGATCGCACGTCAGGCGCAAGAGATTGAGCGTCGGGGATGTGCTGAGGAAGAAGCCGCACGGCAGGGGGGTTATAGTGAAAAACCGACAGACGCGTCCTCTGAAGATGAAGGTGATGGGCCCAGGCATACTTCGCGCAACAACCTGACACCAGCGGTCAGGTCATCCACATTGCCCCTTCCTGCGAGCACGCAAACGGCTGGGAATTCTTCTCTCAGTGACGCGGAACTAGCCGCTGCGAATGCGAATCTGATGGCACGAATCGGACCCTTTCTGACAACCCCTTTAGTCGCGGTCCCTATCACATTTTTCTTCTACAATGATACCCAGTCCCAATCGCGCACGGTGATGACGAACGATTCTGGCCACTTTATTATCAGGGCAGCACTGGGTTTCGTACCTACCCACGTCCGAGTCTTAGCAAACGAGGATATTTCCCACACAGAGACAGTACATGTGATCGAGCCGCGCGGCGTTAGCCTAATCAGTGACATTGATGATACTATCAAGCGCTCGGATATAGCCCTAGGTGCTAAGGAGATTTTCCGGAACACCTTTGTGCGTGAACTCGGGGATTTGACGATCGACGGTGTAAAGGATTGGTACAATAGCCTACACGACATGGGTGTAAAGATACACTACTGCTCCAACAGCCCCTGGCAACTTTACCCAGTTCTTGCTACGTACTTCAAGCTCGCCAATCTGCCGCCCGGCTCGTTGCACTTAAAACGATACACGGGCATGCTTCAGGGGATTTTTGATGCCTGTAGCCGAACGAAAGAAAGGTACACTGGAGAAAATCATGAACGACTTTCCAGAGAGGGACTTTCTCCTCGTCGGGGATAGTGGAGAAGCTGATCTGGAGGTGTATACTGAGCTCGCGGTCTCCAATCCCGGCCGAATAAAAGGGATCTTCATTCGAGATGTCACCACACCGGAACGACCGGGGTACTTCGACTCGGCATACACTACCGGCGAAAGCCATGATGTCCCTAGAGCCGGACAGGGCCGTTGGGACCAGAAGCCTAGGGGCATTTCTGAAGATGACCCAAGGGGTAAGCCAGTTTTGCCTCCTCGTGACGCAACCGCATACAGGAGCAATAGTCCAGCCATGGGTGACTTAATAGACTTCTCAGAGGAACCAACATCATTATACCGTGCCGAAACGGAAAACGCCCTGCCTGGCGCAGAGAAGGAATCGAAACAAGGAAGACAAATCATGAACTTACAGGGCCGCAAGCCTCCTCCTAAACCGGCGAAACCATCCGCCCTGCAGAGCGCTACGACAATCCCAACCCTATATACAAAACACACCAATCCTAATGGCCAAAAGATCACTCCCGCACCACCACTACCCCACCGGCCGCTTCCCGACTCAGAGCCATTCACAAAAAACCCCTCCATCCATCCTCTATCCCAAGTGCACAATTCCTCCGAGCAGGCGATCAAACTCGTCCCCAGGACACCCAGCCGCTCCACTAAATCAGTCGAATCTCTAAAATCAAACGGCGCTCCACCTCCCCCTCCCCCTCGCCGTCGTGGCACACCCTCCAGCGTCACCGGTTCAAGCCCGCGCTCAATGCCTAGTGGACGCCGAATAGGAGACTCGGATATCGACTTCGATCCCCTTTTCAACGGCGCCGTACGAAAGAGTGGTACTAACAGTACCGGGACTACACCCTCGCCAAGCGCGGGGGGGAGTCCGAACCAAGGGCCCCTGAACAAGAAGCTGGACCTCTGGCGACGTCGACTGGAACGGGCGCAGGATACTCTTAGCCAGCACGGCGTGCCGCTTTACACGTGGCGTCGCGGCGAGGACGTTGTCGCCGAGGCCGTGGGAATTGTCCGAGAAGCTATGAGGGAATTAGATGCAAGGGAGCGCAGGCGATAGGTATGACGAGCATGATAGAAAAGAGAGGACGGCAATGGATAGAAGGTAAAACAGGAAAATAGTGAAGGGGGCATCATCATTACTCTATTTTATATAAGAACATACATCTATTGTCTTCCACCAGTGCAAAAGCTTCGTCTTTATCGTCATGATTACGAAGCTGGTCAGGAGCAATATACTAACTACTATATGCCCAGGCAATTCTGCTGGAGGAAATTAATTGTATCATCAGCATGCTTGGAAGGGGCCATCTATTGGTACATTAACAAATTCAACCTTGTGGGAAGAATGTAGTATTACCAAAATAGGATCAAGTATGTCTTTGACGTTTTTTGCCTCTTCTGAGTCCTCTTCTTGGTATTACAAGCAAATAAGCTTCTACAATTATCGTCTTTGTACCGATGTGGATATAGCCTCATGTTCTCCTCTTCAGACAGATAATGCATCATCTCCTGTTCCTAGTTTTTCCCTTGCCGGGAATTTTAGCTTTGGCCTTGACCCCAGCCCTCGAGGCTCCTTGCGTCCCCTTCCCCTTGGCTTTGTTCCCAGCAAAATTCAAAACAGCGCCCTTTCCCGCGCGTTCGGCTGCGCCCTTCTTCCACATCCGCCCTGCCCCTTCAGCATCCTCTTTCCGCGTAGCCCGAGCATCTAGTTTCTTCTTATCCTTTCCGCTGAGTTTCCCGCCGCCTTTTTTCTTGAGCGTATCCCTCATCCCATTCAACTCGTCATGACCTGCTTCCTTCGCTGCCCGTTTATCCGCTTGGGTTTCGAACCAAGTACGTTTCGGCCGGCCCTTGATTTCGTCCTCGTGCAAGACCATGTTCTCGCCCTTGCGGATCTGCATCTCGGCCTGCGCGAGCTGGCGCTCCTCCTTCTCTTCACGGGCAATGGCGGCAATCTCGTATTCTAATTCTTCAATACGCGTCTGCCACTCGTCTGCGTCTTTAGGCTCAACGATGAGACTGCTGATCTTGGCGCCTTGTGACTTCCCCACCTTGACGACTGCCTTCACCACCTTGCGGTCTGGCTCAGCCGCCAGTGTAATAGCTACGCCGGAGCGACCTGCTCTGGCCGTACGGCCGACGCGATGCACATATATCTCGAGCGTCTGAGGGCTTTCATAGTTAATGACAGTGTCGATGCCTTTAATATCGAGACCACGGGAGGCTAAGTCAGTCGCTAAGAGGAAGTTGACCTTGCCGTCGCGGAACGATTCGACACTTTCGATACGCTATGTATATGTTAACCAGACAGATCAAGATACATCAGCCATTATTTCGTTTGGGACATGTAATTAGACCTACCTGATTCTGGTTCATACTACCGTGAAGCTCGGCGCAGGACAGGTTGAACAGGGCGAAGATAATCCGAGCCTTGTGCGCTTCTGCCTTCTGCCGGAAGAAAATCACGACCCGCTCCGTATGCATCGTCTTGCAAATATGAATGAGATACCCCATCCGTTTCTGCTCTCTCCCAGGCCGTAACCTGACAAACTTTTGTTCCAGCTTGTCGGCCGTCTTGCTCTGCGAATCCACCATCACTCGCACGGGTTGGTCATCCCTAGACGGATGAGACGGTCGACGGATGAAGTCATGGTAGCCGAGAAGAGCATAGTCTGCCGGGACTTGGGTAATGTTGTCAAGATCTCGTTTAACTCATCGGCGAATCCATCCTCCAGCATTCGATCGGCTTCGTCGAGAACAAGAATCTCCACAGTATCCGTAGCAAAGCTAGCCGAATTACGCATGTGATCGATGAATCGTCCAGGCGTGGCGATGATGACATCGGGTCTCAAGCGTAGCTCGGCCTCTTGAACCTTCAGGCTTAGGCCACCAACGGCTAAGCAGAACTTGATGTCGGTATGACCAGCCAGCTTAGTGGCGACGGAATGACATTGGATGGCGAGTTCACGGGTCGGTGCCATGATGACGACGCGACTAGTAGGTATCTTGTTCGGCCTGTAGAGTAACCTTTCCAGTATCGGTACCACAAACGCAGCTGTCTTCCCCGAACCCGTCACGGCACCAGCAACCAAGTCCCTGCCTTCTAGTGCCAGCGGTATTGTCTTGGCCTGGATGGGAGTAGGGGTGTTGAAGCCGATGGCATTCAGGCCTCGAAGGATAGGACGGGAGAGCGACATTGTTTGAAAGGATGATATCACGCTCTGCTTCGCCGATGCCTTGTCTTCGGGCGCAAAGAAGGCCTTCCGCTTAGCAGCCTCGTCGGAATCCTCCCCGTCGTCTGTCGCATCGGACTGGTCTAGATCGTCGGGATGATCAATAGGTGTTGCGACCGAGTCGTCGTCGGACGCCGCATCGTTATCATCCTCTTCTTCTCCGGCTTCGTGGGCGGTCTCGTCTTCCGACTCATCGTCAGAAGCGGCGCCCATACCAAAGCCGTTGTCGGCCAACACCTCGTCGTCATCGTCGTCGAGGTCTATGTCTTCATCTGCATGCGCGTTGGACTCGCGTTCCGGTTCGGTCTCGGCAGGCTTGCTCACACCGCTCCTCCGCCTACGGACGATTGCGTCGACATCGGCAATCTTCTTCTGGCTGGCACCTTTCATGGCCCTGCGTGTCCCTTCAAAGTCCCAGCCGTCGAAGTCTTCTGTCCTGAAGGGGGTAGACTTGAAGTCGACAAACTCGAATTCGGGGTCCATGGCACCGTCATCCTCCACATGATTGCCCCAAATACCATTCTCGTCGACATGGTCCTCGGCCGGGGCGCTTTTCCTGTGTTTCTTGGGCTTTTTTCTGGGCTGGTTTGGCTCGATTAATTCTTCCTCGACAGGAATTTCGTCATTATCCGAGAGGGTGTATATAAAGTCATCGGCTTTCCTTTTTGAAGCCATAGTGAAGGAGAGCTTGTCTAACGAGAGGGCAACAATACCATGGTCAGGGCAGGCCAGGATGCGAATCGCAAATCTATTGGAGGTACCTTGGTGGATGAATGGCGCTTATCCAAAATATTTCTTTTTTTGCCTGGGCGGTGAAGCTAAATGCCCCGCATGGCCAAGTTTCACCGGGGGTTCCAGCGTCATTGGTATGTATGCCCTGTCACCAACACACTTTATAGGTACAGTAGGTACTGTTTCTTGTCTCTGTAGGTACCTGCATGTAGGTGTGCAGGTGCCTATAACAGTGCAAGTTACTGTGCGGTAGGTACATTATGACGCATGAACACCCCACCAATATATCCTGTACACAGTGGCTACATCATCAATGCAGACACACCCATCTTGGCCCAAGGCTATTCCCACAAAGTGGTAGCTAGCGATTGTTACGATCACGCAGTTTAAATTTATTAATTTTATTTGAGGTCGAGTAGGTAACTCCCTCCAGTCACATCTTGAGCTCCGGCTCACCATTCTCGCAGATCATATGATCCTGAGAAGCCTTTCCTACACCATCTGAGCTTGCCTACCTATACAGAGAAGCCTGTCGTCCTGCGGAGAAGGCTGTTGTTTGAACCATATGATCCTAAACCCTTCTTGTAGATAATCCTCAGCCTCAGCCTCAGCTCCAGCCTACAGTAGGTAATGCCGTCAGATACCATCAGAGTCACACCACATATATCCTGTACACAGTATTATTATGTACCTAAGGTTAGGTACCTTAGGTAGGTAGTGTAAGAGCCACCAACGCAGGGTGCAAATGAACTGTACTGCTCGACCAGCGAGTGCCTGTAAGGCCAGATTAGATGGGGTAGGCACAGTGTGGGTCAACCACTGCTATATAGACCTAATTTCACACCCCTCAGCTGTACCTACTAGAGCTCCATAACCCTTTTGTGATCCTCATCTTCTTGTGATATACTGTACAGTAAGTCTGTCTGTACTGTGTGTGAATAGCCCCCAGTGTATTCTATTACCTAGGTAGTACCTACCACCGCCTTTTTACGTTTCCCCACCCTTACCATCATAACATTAGGTAGGTAGGTAATACATAATACAATACAATACTTGGAATACAATAGCAGTCGCCTTTGCAGCACAAGGAACATCATTTGCTTCCGATTCTCGTGGTCCGTTGCCGAGTCCTCTCTACATTCCCTCCATCACTCGTTTGTTCGGTACGCAGCACAAGCAGAACCATACGCGCGCGACATTCAACAGTCCATAGTAGACAGTAGACACGGCAACTGCCGTCGACCTCCTGCGTCAGTCTCACCCTACTGTACGGTCCCGATCTGCAAAATGGTGGTGACGGTGGTGGTGATGGTCTTGTTATAGTACTGTAGTTTACCCATTCCTGTTCATGCAGGGTAGAGATACAGCATATTCACTACCCGGGCCAGCCTTCCAAGTTGCATTGTGTCCGTTGCCCGGGGTTTCCTGGTTAATGACTCGACGTCAGCCCTTCAATAACTAAACTTTGCCTGGACCAGGACCCAGTACTTCCCACGAACCACCCCCCTAAAATACTATGGCCGAGATCCCTAACTCGGATTCGCCAGGCCCATATACCTCCTCCTCTAGCCCGCAGATCCAGAGCGACGACTTGGATCTATTCGAGAACCTTCCGTCGGATGTTAATTCTACCGTGGCAGACACCGATGACGAAGAGGACGACGATGATACTAGCATAGACGAGGAGGTAGAGGAAGAGGACGAGGAAGAGGACGAGGGCAACGACGAACGAGGAGACATCAGAGACGACGACCAAGATTATTACGACGACGACGACTTTGAGGACTTTGATTGGGATATGAGAGAGGTTGACTTCGACGGTGTCGGATTTCTAGTTGACGCCGAGGACCATCCCAGGATCGATGATTACAACGACCACCTCGCCCTACATCACGTCTTCCTCCACCAGCTCGAACAGCAACTCGTACAGGATCATTGGGGATTACGTCCACACTCGCCCATCATGGATCAGTCTCACGGCGGTGCGGCACCGCGGGCCAGGGCGCAGAGAGACCAGCTGGTGCAGGTTGAGGTGGCAGACCAAACAAACGTTGCCGAAGCTGGTGCTAGTGCTAGAGGTGCTCCTCCCGCTCTGGGTGGTCGGCGAAGGCCAAGACCACCGTCTCCCGAGATTATCGATCTAACAGGCGACGATGACGACGACGACGACGTAGAAATGTCGAACCTTGCTGCGCAGCCTGGCCGGCCCGTGCCGTCGAGGCAGTCGGAGAACCGACGAAGGCCGCGCCCACAGACGCGAAACGCCCCTCCCCCATTAGACGGAAGCGACGGCAACGTTGGCAACCGGCGCTTCATCGTACTCACGAGCTCGGACGACGAAGACGAGGACCGACCCCTCCCGAGCCCTCCCCCTAGACGGAATGCRCACAACAACCACGATACCCACCCCCCATCGCCATACCGCAAACAACAACAACAACACCAGCCACGGTGCTAGAATCACTAGGATCGGTGACCAGCCTCGACAACCAGGCCCTGCACCAGCTACAATAGCACAACCCGAAAATACCAACCCCCCCCGGTCGCCCTACGGCCCTTCTCACAGATCATGCAGCTGCAGAACATCCCATTCTTGCACTTCCTGAGTAACCGCTCCATCATGGCCAACCGCAATTCCATCCGCGATGACGACCTCGTTATCACCGGCGAGCGCAACATTAGCAACCTTCCCAACCACAACTCGGCCTCTGTACACGCCGCGAATCCGTTGCTAGAGCTCGGTCAAATACAGCTCGATTATGCCGCCGCAAATCCTTTCCCCCTAATGCCACCTATTGGACCTGCCAGACCCCCCGCTGCCGGCGCTGGTCCTCCCAAACCGGTCCACGAACCCCCGGCGCCGGCCAGGCCTGGGTTCACCCGAGATACTGGCGAGGATGTGGTGGCCATCTGTCCGAGCTGCGATCAAGAGTTAGCATATGATCCCGAAGGTGATGACGAACCTCCTTCCACACCAGCGAAGAAACCCCGCTCCAAGAAAGCCATGGCCGAACATCACTTCTGGGCTGTCAAGGCGTGTGGCCACGTAAGCTGATGATATATTGCCCCTCTACGCATACAAGCCGCGGTCCTAACACGAGTTTCTAGGTTTACTGCAAACGTTGCTTCGACAATCGTCGATCCTCGTCCCGAAATCCGGTTCACGTGAGCTTTCGCCATGGCGGCGAAGGAGGCAAAAAACTGCTGTGCGCAGTTGAGGACTGCGACTCAGAGGTCACTACCAAGACAGCTTGGGTGGGCATATTCATGTAATAATTGAAAGGGAGAGAGAAACATGATATATGTTTTCCTCCTTTATAATACCGGTTATGCGATGGCTTTCTAATGGCATGTTTTCTTTTATCAGTTGATTGCATGGCGTTGGGGATTAGGTCGCATTGCTGGCGATTCGGTAGCATGACAGGGCATGGTATGGTAAGATCTAGGCTCGAGTGCATTGCCATGCGATGCCATGGTCTAGGCCGGGGCGCACATGATGAAATACGATGGAGTCAGGTGATTTCTGTAGGTTATTTATTACAAACATCATAAATACATCAAGCGACTTGTGTTACGGAATAGCAGGTCGTGTATACTACTACAATAAAAGCGCGCGTAGTCCACTCCGTAAAAGGGGCCTAAGGCTGAGTGATCAGACAAACTGAGGGTACCCCCCTCCCACACGTGTGGTGTTAAAGAGAGAGACTGCTGTGTGGCCGGCAATTGAAACCTTACCTCATTCCATAGCCTCTGTCATGTCCATTGCTACCCTTTTTGCGGCAGCCGCCTTTACATGCTTGAGTTTCTGCGTGGCACATTCCCGACGGCCACTGTCGGCATTCGGCCTGCAATCATCTAAGTTCTGTACTTCTCGTGGAACCTATAAGAGCTCAATATTACCTCACTACCTCTAGCTTTCTATGCTAAACGCCCTCGTAGGTAACAATCACTTATAGTCTTTAAAACAACGGCTTTAATGCGTAAAGAGCTTTGCCATGCCTTTAATCAATCAAGAGCTCGCGCTTCTATTATTGGTCGTTGAATTGCTGTACTGCTCCTAAGTCGGGAATAAATAAATATATAATAAAGTGTCTTGTCTATGTTATAGGTAGTATATATATTGTCTAAATTAGAATCTTTTGTTCTAAAAAGACTGCGGCACTAACAGCACCGCCTATAGCCGCAGCGCTTAAATAGGCGCCGGTAGGCTTAGTAACAGCGGCTGTAGTAATCAAGCTTGTGGCATCGAGGATATGGCTGGTCTTGGCGCTGATGAAATCGAATGGGGTCTTAACCTTAGACATGTGCTCGCCGACAATACCCCTTTTCGCCCATGCAACAGACGTAACAAAACAAAACAGCTCGGTTTCTCTGCACACTCACACAGTGGGTAGGATAGGATCGTTAACGAAATGACTCGATATCCGCAGGATATTGGCGGGGACGGCCGCTTCTGCATTGTTCTCGTTGATGCGTGTGACGGCGCTCTTATTGGCAAGCCCGGCGGGGACGGCTGCTGTGCCATCGGTATCCGCGAGTCGGAGGATACACGGCGACTCGGTGCCCACGGAGGGATGGGTGTGAGATCAAGAACTCTGTTGGCCGAGTGGCCGGGCAGTCCTCTTTCCCATTCAAGTTGCGAGTAGTGTAAGCCACCTTGTACACTAATTATCGGAACCACCAAGTTAGAATATGCACATGAGACAATTTCACTATTTGTCAATAACCCTGTACATAGGTAGGCAATAGACTCTTCTTGTTGCACGAGGGTCTCTAAAACACCTTCGTGAAGCTGTTCTAACTATATATAAAAGTCTTTTTGTTGTGCTGTCTACTTACATGTGTCCTGTGACCCTATTCATATCGAGGGAAGACCTCTTGCGAGCACCTCAAATGATCCTCTCCTTATCCGACCCCGCCTTGTCATATACTGTAGCCTATCAAACGGAACTCCGATAAAAAGGTCAAGAACTCCGGCTATCAAGGGGTAAGAATTGGGGGCTACACCGAAGAACAGAAGGAGAAAGGGGGTAGCCACATACTACCTAGTATAGTAATACTGCAGATTTTACAGTCGCATAAGCTACTATGGCGACGGCATTTCCTTTGTACACTACCTATGCTAAGTCGGGTGTCTGTGTGAGACACAGCAAATGTAAGCCCCTTATCCTAGCTATAAATCTACTTACCTAAGCTATACTGGGTTAATAGTCAGTTTAATTCAGTAAGTGAGTCTTAATCACCACAATAGGTCGTATCTAAAGGGCGAGAATCAGCATTCTCATTGACATCTATACACACAATTCTGCAACTATCGTGACAGTGGGGGAGTCGTGTCTTGTCGGACTTTGGAGATAGGCTCGGCACTTAGAAGTGATGACTATGGGAGATATATCATAATTGCTTCGTCGCATGGTCAGCATGTGAAAATCCAGGTTTAGAATCGTCGCTTCGGCACAGGATCGGTGTTTGCCTTGCGATTACCGTTGTATCCCCCATCTCGAGCGTCACTTGCTCCCGAGCTAAGAGTTTCCAGGGACCAGATAGTCTCCTTCGGAGGCAACCTGAATTATCTGTTTAGATGTAGGGCTTCAGATTTTGACAAATTATAGCAATGTGGCGTGCGATCTCTCGGCATGACGTCGGCCCCCTGCACGCTTCTACGTATTACGTTGACACAACTCGGTGTCATCTTCAGGTGCATATGTTCTGGTGAGCCTTATCATCGATCACAGGTATATCCTAGCCAATTTTCGTAGCGATCGCCAGTTAAACAACTTGTCGATTCCCCTACAAAACCCCAAAGCAACCCCCGACCCAGCCCAATTGTTTTAAAACAAACTCACCTGAAAAACAAGTTGAAACGAAACGCAAGTTCATTCAGCTCTGAGCCCCCAACAAAGGGAAATTTCTCGGTTTGTGTATGACGTTGCATCTTGGAGTTTTCTAAGGGTGACGAGTCCTTTGGGGGCTGTGCGCCCACGACTGTTTTTTGGCAGCCAATAAGTGATTTGGGCGGCTATCCCCCCAACCAACATCCGCAAAATACACGATAATCCTTATCGATCGGATAATTATTGCGGTACGTTCTATTCGGATGTCGGCCGTAGCCCTCCTTCATGCCGGTGACCAGTATGGGCCCAAACATGTGTGGCGTTCAGCTGCCATTAATATCAAGCTGGTGTGCTTCCAACTACGACGCTCACCCTGACAACTCAACGATGAATGGGGTGCGCGCTACTTGGCATACGCTTCCCCTAGACATCATGCAAGACCTTTTTCTCACTCAGTAAGCGCAGCCTTGTTTCTGAACCAGTGAATCGCCTTGATGAAACACCGCCGGCGGCTTCTTGCAGACACCTGCATGCAGTGATTGACGCCAAAAGTAGCATCAAGCCGTACAACCATGAGCGTGACATGAGACATAAGTGTGAAGGGTAATAAGGAAATCGAGCCATTACTTTGAACGATAAGACATATTAACAACGCTAAATAATATAGGCCGACGACTTGGTCTCCCTGTTCTCCCATCATACTTTGTTCTATATTAATATCGGTATATTAACACAAAGCTTTCCCTAACCCTTCAGACCTCATATTGAAGTCGAAACGGTATTCTATAATGGAAACATACTATCATCAAGCCGGTCACCCGGCTAGTGACTCAATGGAATCTCACATGGCCATGGAATGGGTACAGTTTTCTGAGACACCAGACTTAACCGTCGCAACGAGCGCCGAAAGTTTGATACAACAGCAGGATACGACCCGAGCCAGTTCTTTCGCCATGCAGCAAGAGGACGCTACTCCATGCCTTAACACAAACACAGAAGTCGGCATCATCGCAGACAGTACGCCGTTCCGGGTTCACGGGTTCGCAGATAAACAAACCCTAGCTGGTTGGTTCCCTCGTATAAACGATGACGAAAAGACGTCACGGCGAATCCGACTGTCCAAAAGAAACCAAGCTCTCCTTTTACAGGTCGCTCTTATCGCCACTATTTTCGCCACCAACCTCTCCATCATGCTATACGCTTCGTCAAAGTATCCCAGCAGGGATGGCGTTGGGCTTCTTTACGCCGGCGACTGCGATACAGTGAAAGCTGCCAATCGATGGCTACACCTGCTTATTAACGTATTAAGCACTGGAATGCTCTCTGCATCTACCTTTTGTATGCAGTTGCAAGCGTCTCCAACACGCGCTGACATCGATAACGCCCATAAACTTAATAAGTGGCTCGATATTGGAGCACCAAGCCTCAGAAATCTCAGATACATCGGCCGGTGGCGACTCGCTTCCTGTATCGTTTGTAAGTAATCTTCATCGTCGGTATCCTTCTTGCCGTGCTAGATTTTAAGGTTATAAGGTTTCCGAGGTAACTAGCGGGAACTAACCCTGAGCACTATAGTGGCCTTCAGCTCGCTGCCTATTCATCTTATGTAAGGATAACAATTACCTACCCCTAACACGAACGAAGCACCAGATTCTAATAATAGGCGACAAGTTTCAATTCGGCTGTTTTTCAAGCTCTTGCGTCAAATGACTATAGCGTAGCCGTAGTCGAGAACTCCTTTCTTTCAGGGGCCAGCTGGAATATATCTACAGCCGAGCGCAACGGTCAAGACGACCCTGGCTGGGACGAGGATGAAGTAAATCCTCCTGATCAAGACTACCAAACCATGGTAGAGGCCATCCAAAGAGATGTCTTGAATGGCCTATACGAGAAGAAGAATATCTCCGACTGCTATGCGCTGTATGAAGATTATTGGGCCCCCCGACAAGGTAATGTGGTGGTGGTGGTCAAAAATGACACTGGGGCGAAGGGTGATAACGACAGCCTGCTGTTATACACTTTTGTCGCGCCGCGCTACGATAACTATGCAAAGAACCTATGGGCGGCATCTAACGGCACCGCCGGCCATATATCGTTTTCCCCGTCACCGCCTCCTATCACGACTTTGTTCCTCGGCCCACCACATTACGAGGCGTCTTATTGCCTAGTCCAGTTTGTGGATGCCAGCACGACTCGATGCCGTCTAGAGTATTCAACACATATCTTGTATGCTGTTGTTATTCTCAATTTCCTCAAGCTACTTGCTTTGACCTTTGTCTGGGTAACTAGAAACAGGGCGGAAAAGAGGCGGAAAACCAAGAGCGAAGAATGGGGCGTGGCAGTTGAAGAGGAACATCTTCTAGCTCGGAAAGAGACGGTTCTGTCGACGCTTGGGGACGCAATCGCGTCTTTTATACACGAACCTGACGAAACGACTCGCAACATGTGTCTTGCCACAAAATATGACTTCTTACAGAAAAGAATATCCTTACGTGGCCGGGGCGAGGAGAAATTGAACCCAAGTACTCACCCTCGCCCGTGGAAGATGTCGCGAAAACGTTGGATGTCAGCCGCAACGTGGCCTCAATGGACAGCCCTGATCCTATTGTAAGATTTAGTTCCTGGCTCCTCCGTCAAGCAATATTAGAACGTTGATGTACGCTAACATTATCTCCTCTTTCTCTCACCCAGGTACATTGCATTCATTACGGGTTTCTACACCAGTCTCGGGCTCCTTACCGCGTCTCTTAAGCATCGTCATTTTGATCTAACGTTCTCTTTCTTCCGTTCCCTCGGTTTTGGCTCCGTGTCGGAGCTCACCTATCTCAATATCCAACTACCGCGCGGGGATCCCGTCGGTCTGATCACGAACGTTCTCATCATTAACTCGCCGCAGCTGCTGTTTTCCTTCATGTATAGCGTAGGGAGTGCTATCATTACGACGTTCCTCGTCCAGCGCGAGTTCAGTCTCATGTACACCAGAGCCCACCGCAAGCCTCTACGAGTGTCTGAGCCTGTCGGCATTCAGCGGTCGAGCTATTTCATCTCTCTTCCCTTACGCTATGGCATCCCAGTGAACTTGCTCTCTGCCTCCTTTCACTGGCTTATATCCCAGAGTTTCTTCCTAGCACGCATCACAGCATTGATGCCCAATGGTACAGAAGATTATGCAAATTCATTCTCGACCCTTGGGTATAGCCCTTATGCTATTATCGTGAGTAAGTATGCTTCCGATTCTCCGCTTCGTTCTCCTTGGCCCATGCCTCGGTGATTTACTCTACTCTACTCTACTAATTTGCACTCCGGTCTGCAGCTGGGATAATAGGGTTTATTAACATGGTGACTATTATCCTATTGGGATGTCGCAAATATGACGGGACGATGAGGATGGTTTCTACTAATAGTATGGCGATAAGTGCCGCGTGCCACAGTCTTCCCGAAGATAGGGAATTTGGGCATCAGCTGCCCCTACAATGGAGTGTTGTGGAAATTGGGGAAGACGGCATTGGACATTGTGCTTTCACCACTGCACCTTATCATGTCATCCGAAAAGCACAAGAGGATATCTTATATCAATGAATGATAAGAATAGATTAGACTCGGAAGTATTTACTCCAGCCTTCGCTTATTCTGCTGGATAGAATAGAGCGCCCTGAAATCGCAATAGGTAAATACGGCCACGTTAAGTGATTTATCGGTCCCCTTGACACCAAATTTATGTCGAACCATTGGCCCTAGCAGGGTTTCTTCAATGAATTTGAACCGCGGTTACCGACTAACTTCGTCTACCAAAGTATGAGTCCTGTCGGCTGAGACTTCCATCATGCTCGAATAGGTTGTGGCGGTCGATATGATCGAGGTTGAAGACCGTCGCGTAGGGCTTGGGATTTGCTAAACGACCTGTCGTAAAGAGAAATTGGCCGAAATTATGGTCTATATTCAAGGCATCGTGTAGGACTTGTACGGTATGGTTTTCGTTGATGTCTCTCCCGCTGCGAGGCAAGAAGCCGTGATTCGCCAGAGTGTTGAGCATAGGACAGACACATCGAGCTATCAACTCCACTAGTTAGAACTTCACGTTTTCCTTTCACCATTCCAGGACTTCACAACAATTCATATATTCCACGTACTGTCAGTTGGACCCTCTGGTTTGAAAGTACCATAGGGGTAAGCGCACAAGAGAGCGGCAGGGAATAGAAAGGTCGCGAACTTCATTCTGGTAGCTTAAACGTTGATAATCGGGAGCTCGTTTAGAGAAGACGATATCTATTGGAAACTATGAGAACAATGGTAGTGACTTTTTCGAAGCTTTATCCTTTGATCCTCCTCCCCGTTCTTCATCATGTTGAGACTAACCTTGCACCATACCTTCCGTGTATCATGAATGAAACACTATATAAGCTCACAACAGTTGTGGTAGATGCACCTAAGGTGCTATTGAATTGTTCTCATCACTTCATTGTGTCAATATAGACCTTAAAGACATGAATCCACTCGTAGCGTTCCTGGCCTAGGTATAACGCCTATAAGAGACAAAGATTGCTAATTTCTGATGGCACAATTCAATGTGCAAGTCCTTCTAATATAGAACTCCCCGTAGTGTTACTAGCCTCCTGCATAAAGCACTTGTCGAGAGAGAACGCTTTTCCGACTAGGTTGGGTACGAAATTTCCCTGGAGCCGATCTAAACGGATGTCTTCCGGTTTAACGTGCTGTAGAAAGAAATCTCTGAAAGTAGGGATCCAAAAGCGCATACGGGCTGAATGGAAAGGCACATCTATGCCCTTCAAAAGGATTGTAGCTTTGCCCCTGGGGATCTCGACATCAAGCGGGAGCGACTTTGACCGCACGATTTGCTCCGTAATCATACTGCCGAAGGCGGTTGTTTGAGGTGTAGATGATGTTAGGAACTCCCCAATTGCGCTGGGCTGTACTCTTCGCTCTGCTACGGCATTCAATATCTCTGTGAGACAGCTGAGGTTTCGTACCTATCAAGCATGTTAGTTTGGAATGTGCAGGACGTGGGACGTGGAATTTGTTGTCGCTTACGTGACCAGCACAGACGTATTGGTCGCCTTCGACGTTGAGATTCACGATCTCAAGTAGCTCACCGCTCTCATGGGTGATATACTGGACCAATAATTTGAGTGTGCTGTCATCGAAATCTAAAAAAAATAGAGTGAGTTGAAGTTACGACAAGAGAATAAGACGAGATCATACGTTTTCCGACCCTGCCTGGGTTTGTAGCCATCATGCTATAACCCGTTTGGCCATTTTCATCTCGCGGGATAGCAAACTGCATCATTAAACCACGGTAAAAAGCAGTACTTAACATATCTTTGAATTCAACAAAGGGTGCCATCGACGAGAGTGCTCCGTACTCGCCCAGAGAGTGCCCGGCGAACATGGCGTCTTTTTGTACGAGGCCCCTAGATCGCATGTGCTCAAAGGTCGCCTTTTCTACCAATATGATGGCAGGTTGGGCAAAATGGGTTGCATAGAGAAGCCCTCGAGCCTCGGAAAAGGTATATGATGTTGAGGTCCGGCTTAGGCCAGGTATGATGGGAGCAACACGGCGATGACCATCTTCCGTGGGAAGCTCTGTCTTCAGCTCCAAGTAATTAGACAGAATCTTTTGGCCCTCCCGGCCTCTGAAATGCAGAGTGATCTCCTTCGGATTCTCCCGAATGATTTTGAGAATCGAGAATCCTAGTTCAAGGTTAGTATAACGTGGGGGCGTAAATAGAAGAGAAAAGGGGGTGAGAAGTAGAATAATCAGCATACCATAGAGCTCCATTAGATGATTATCCATCTCATCGTAAATGGACTTGGCGACAGGGCAACTCTCATAAAGAGCCATACCCATCCCCACAGATTGGCTCCCTTGCCCTGTGAAAATGTATGCGGTCGAAGGCTGGGCAATTTCAGCTTCACCACGAAGGACCTCCTCATCCGACTCCTCTAGTCTAGCGACCACCTCGAATATCATGTGGCCACTCTTCATCGCAACATGCGAGATTTTCACTATGACCTTATCACCAGGCCTGACCATACTTACGAAAAAGGCATCAAATCGTCGCAGACGCCCAGGCTCCCCTGGAATCACCATGTCTTCGACAACTCTGCGGCAGACAGCCATAGTGTACATACCGTGCATTATAGGACTAGGCAGCTCAGCTATCTCAGCGAAGAAATGTGAGCTGTGAATAGGGTTGCAGTCACGCGACACCTTTGCATAGAGGTGGGTGTGCGATGGCGCTAAGATGGAAACCTCGGAATCGCCAGTCCACCCAGGGTTCTTGAGAGGTACCCTGCCATTGATCGTCTCCCCTTTCCGGCGAAGGAAATCTAAGACTGGGTTTCCACGACTTCCAGGGGTAGCAAATGCCACGGAGCCTAGCTTCCGCCGATTACCGTTCCAAAGCTTTTCCTCGACGACCCCTCTAACTTCGAGGTCCGCTGCGGAATTTGAACTTGCCCACTGACTACTAGTATGCACCTCGAACACCAGAGTCTTTCCAATTAGAGGCACAGAAGGGTCGTCGAGTTGTAGCCAAATGCGATCACGCAAAACGGCTTCATCGATACCAGAGTGTATCTTGAGCTCGACAGAAGACTCATCTTTGTGCTGGAAGGTAGTCTGGTACTGGGAAAATTTGCCTTTGATGAAGAATTTGGATGTGACTGTAGCTATATGACGGCCCTCTCGTAATATTCTCGCCTCAACCGCGATGGATTTGCCAGAGGGTTCAATCGTAATAGATTGGATAGAAGACTCAGACGACACCAGCTCCCCTACAAGCATAGGTAATGCGTCGGAGACATACTCGATGCTAATGGATTGATGAACGAGACGCATGAGATCGCCTTGCAGATCATCGATCAAAAGCGGCCTCACAACGGCTTCCCACGAGGCGATCACAGCCGACTCCAATGGTAGCACTCTAGTTGGAGTGACAGGAGAGGCACCAATGAATGCGTGGGAGACGACCGAATGCAGTGAGCTTTGCAGTTCTTGTGTAAGCTCGAACACCCCCCCAGAGAAGACATCCCTCAATCGGCCTTCCCTGCCCAACCCCCCTGGGGCAAGCCAAAGCTGGGCATAAAATTCTTGAATACGCCCATCGCGGTTTGCAGTAACGTCAATAAGCTTCCGCGTGTGCTCGTCATACTCCCATTCGAGGACTAGCGAGGCACTACCGGAAGGCACCGCCGCGTCTCTGTGAGTAACTTCCACACGGAGCCGTTTCGAAGAGAGGGGCCCGACAAGAACAGGGGTTCGTCCAGTGGATTCATCACGAAGGCGGACCTCCTTCGAAACGCGGTCGAGAACCAGCGAGTAGCCATGCTGGGGCGCGAAGAGGCGACGGAACGGGTTTGGCCGACAGCGCTTCGACGTTGCCTCGAACAAGGTCTCTTCGCGCACAAGCGCCAGGATAGATGAGCTGACGTGGGGTTCAAGGTGATCGATCCATGTCTCCTGACTGGGAACGTCGCTACCTGACAACGGCTTGAAAATGACGTGGTCTCCCGTCTGATCTATGATCATGTTTTGTGAAGCAGCGTTCGATGGAAGAGTCAATGTAGGGTGCGGCTTAGGATGGATATCATATTCCGTCATACCACATATTATCGTTACCAAGTCGCCGTGGATCTCGTCCAGTATATCTTTAGCCGACTGGTCGTCTCTAGTGGAGTATCGTACAGATACTGGGCTCTGCAATATGCAGATGCGCTCCGGGTCTTGCCCTATAACGGCATCTAAATCCTCGGATTGCCAGAGTGAGTCCTTTTTGAACCAGTGCTCGAAGTCATCGTCAAGAGCTACGACAAAGTTGACTGGTTTGCGGCCGCGCTTCTTACATGACTGTATGAAGAAACGGACATCCTCGGGATGAATAAGCTGCGCTGTTAAATCAGGGCAGCTCTGCGTGATTTGTCGGGTCAGGTTCTCTGGTTCGTTCAACCATGACGCATCCAAAGCCCCAGAGCCAAGTCTCTCGAGGGATCGGACAGCAAAGTCGCTGACGAGTTCGCGATAAGACGGATGGACCCAGCGACGCTGATGACTGACGTACATGAGCTGAGCCATCCTAGAAATGATCTCTGCATAGGTCATGTCTTCTACGTCGACCGGCTCCCCATCGGTATTTTGACCAAACCAAGGTTTAGCAAAATCTGCGTTGAGGCGTCTGATGATTTCATCTTTTCGCTTCAGAAGAGCGGCCTTCCTCTCCGGCTTGGGGAGGCTAAAGATAGTGTCGTCCAAGTCTTTCCAGAGGCGAACGCCACGCGTAGCCAACTTGTGAATAGGTTGGCCCATCTCGGAGGTGACGGTGAGAACTCCTCCCGCGGCATCCGCCTGTAGGTAGCTATTCTCCCATTTTGCACCGTCGATGCCGGGAGCCTTTAGTAAGAGCTTCTTTGCCCCTGCTGATGTATGCGCGTCTGTGGCAACCATCATTCGACTTCCTAGCAAGACTCCGTCGCACGGCATGGCTGGCCTGCCCAATTGGAGAGACCAAGATCCGGTCAGGTATGGCAGTATGCCGGCGCCGTCTCCAAAGCCGCTACCTACCACGAGATAGAGATTTTCATAGCGCCGAATCTCGCTATACATCTCCAGCAGAGGTTCGTGGAAGTCCTCGCAGGAGTGGTGTCCACCACCTCGACCCCCCGTCCATTGGAGAATAATAGGAAAGGTGGGATATTTTTTGGCGATCTCAATTACTTCCCGTATAGCCCTTATTGATCCGGGCTTGAAGGAGATATGCTTAATTCCAAGTGTTTCAATGTACTCAGCAGCTACCTCTGGAGACGGCACACCTGCGCCGATCGTGAGGCCTTCGATGGGGACGCCCCGGCGTACCAGCTGGCGGATTAGCGGTATTTGATATCCTATTGCTTTGGGATCGACATAAATCAAGTTGCACGTAATGCCTCGACCTATTGGTATGCTGGAGGCTACCTTGTCTATGGCAGCCTCCATAGCTGCTGCGTCATGATAACCACCACCGGCGAGTTCGACATGGTATCCAGCATTTATGACAGCCGAGACGAAGTCCCAGGAGACTGTTGTCGGCGTCATACCAGCTGTGATGATAGGCGGTGCTCCTAGAACACTATTTAGTCGAGTTTCGACGTGGTAGTTGCCATCCGGATGCGTCACGAGACGAGGTTTAAATTTCTCACCCCACGACGCCGTTGATATAGCCAGGTCCGAAAGCGTCCGTGTGAAGATTTCTGCCTTGCTCCCTATGATAGAAGAGTCTGCCGTGTCAATTCTCGCGCCGTCTATCACGCGAACTCCATAACCATCTACCGTCTTGTGAACCATATCACTGAAGCGCCCAGACCCTAGCGTTATTATATGTGAGACGCTCTTTTCGTTATCAACTCGCAGCACCTTCGGCCAGTCTACGACATTGGTAGCGACGGCGTCGACGAGCAATCCCGTGAGGTCGGCTTTGGGGTCGTATACTTTTCGCATATCCGCTCCATCCTTGGTGTGAAAAACTGGGATGCGTAGGCTGCTTATCATCGCGGTCTCAGGCCAAGACTTCTTTATTTGAATCTTGACGCGTTCCGCCGCCGCATCCAAGTACGGTGAATGGAAGGGAGAGCTGATAGGCAAGTATTGGAAGAGGATGACTGGTTTTCTCTTGCTATGGGGGATTCGACTTTGATCAGCCCCATTTGCTGCGCAAATCTGACCAAGTCTTGAGATCAGGCCCTGGAGACTTCTTGGCGGACCAGCAACAACGTGATCCTTTGAGCTATTTATGAGGGATAGATATAGCTGTTCATGCTCTCGGAGGTGCTTGTTGTTGGTGTCTATGAAGCGTTCTAAGTATTTTTGATCGACACCGCGCACCAGTAGCATATATGAAGGAGTTCCGTATCCATTTTGTATGCTGTCGTTGATCATCGACGGGCTAATTGGGGATCCCGGAGCCGCCACATGACTTTCGTATCCCATCCAAAACAGGAGTTCCACCGCCCATCTCGCCTCGTCAAAGAACGACTCCCAGGAATGTGACTTTGCCACCGCGGCTGCAATCACTATACCTTGAGAGTGACCGGTGATTCCCGATAGGCCCTGCCCTATCTCACCTGGTGTCTTCCCTAGCAGCTTGCAGATAATAGAATACTGCAGTAACCCCGTAAGGCCGATGACAGGAAAGCTAACAGCAGCGCTCGCTATAAAGGTCTTGTCCGGTATTGTTGATGGATCAGAAAGCCAGCCTAACACATCAATCTCTCGGCCTAGATAAAATGATTTTGTATCGGCATGGCGTGATAGCGAATAAAGGGCAGCACCGAGAGAAGCCGTCAGCGACGCCACGAGGGGTTGATAGAGGGAGTATAGCTCTGCCAGCTCATCCACACAGGCATTATTAGCTGCGCCTTGGCCCCCGAAAGCCATAAGAATTGAGGCGTCCTGATCTTTTCCCAGTTTTGGAAGCGCACTTGGGCTCGACAACAGCGGAAAGGGCAGTTTTGACTGCAGCAACGTAAACGTGCGCAAAATTAATTTCTGTGTCGATGACCCATCAGGTAGTCTGCGTATAAAATCATGAACGTCCCTCTTCTGCATGACTTCAGAGTGGACGGCGTAAAATAGGCGTATCAGAGCTCCAGGCGGGACATTACGCCCTAGAAGGAATTCGAGAAATCTGAAAGCTAGAGCGGCACTGGACATAGGTTTCGTGCCTAGGGCTTGACCCTCAGGCTGTGCCAACGACGCAAGGAAAGCCTTTCTATGCTCATTGAGGTGGTATGCATCTGATAACCCCAGAGATAACTCTTGCTCGACATTTTGGTAACTGATTGTGAATTTACCAAGGGTTTCGGTTAATTCCGGTGTCGGGTTAATCTCATAATAAGATGATGGGGTCCCTTCTGAGCTCATCTTGCCGACTTGGGGGCTGGTATAGCGCCCAAGTTGAACTGCGAAGCGTCACAAGATCAAGAGAAATCACGAAGTTGTCCTTCGTGGATGAGAGGTAGACAACGATGACAGATTTAGTGGAAGTGGTCTGGCCCTAGCGAAAACGAATACAAGAGCCAAACGATAGGAGGGTCGACAGTTATCTGGAAGTAGCCAATACATGAGGGAGGTATTCAATTGGCACTTGAATTATATCTAAGGTCTACGTAAATGATAGTAAGCTTTTAGAGGCTATGCGCACTTTCATATTTGAAACCAGCTACGAGGTATGCCGTCTAAATCGTGTGATAAAGCTCTAGTGTGCCTTGTGCCTGCAAAGCGACAATCTACGATAAGAAGCTGACAGGTTACAACGTTGACGAATCTGTCAAGCATTCAAATTCAAGACTTGATTACCCCTACGATCAGCGTGTTCGGTCGCCCTCGACCGACAAAATTCGGACGCTTTTGGTATGGACCGAGTGTGGACCGAGAGCAGTTCGGGTCCGGCCCCGACTGCCGAACACTCACTCAAATTCTGAGTAAGCGGGTGGCACATCGAGAAGAGAGATAGACAGTACCTGCTAAAATTGAGAATTTGCAATGTGAGAAGATTATAATGGTAGCTGGGAAGCTTTCGCGAGGCGCGCTTCCTAGCCCCTAGTAGGCGAATGGCGACATACTCGAGACAGACCAAAAACAAGATGCATGTTCCACAGCCAGACGACAACTCAGAGAGGCCATACGACGAGGTCATTATTCAAATCGTCGACTATGCCTATGATTACGAGGTTACTTCAGAGCCAGCTCTGGCTCGAGCCAAGATGGCACTCATTGACTCTTTAGGAGTAGCCATTGAGAGTCTGGCGTTGAGCAAGGAATGCGAATCGCTGGTCAAACCATTACTGCCTGGTGCAGGCTCTGTTGCCGGGGGTTTCAAATTACCGGGGACGCCATATTCGATGGACGTCCTCCAGGCCGCCTTCAACATGGGCGCAATGATTCGTTATCTTGACCATAACGATGCATTTGCTGGCGCGGAATGGGGTCACCCGTCTGGTAAGTTGATTATTACTCGATATTCCCATGATGACGATGGGTCTCACACGGCACGGATTACTAATCAGAAGACATAGATAATCTTGGGGCTATCCTTGTCATCGCAGATGTGCTAACGAGAGATGCGGTTGCTAGGGGAAAGGAGAATGAGGTTATTACGATGAAACAGGTCTTGGTTGGCTTAATAAAAGCGTACGAGATCCAAGGCGTTTTTCAGGTGAAAAAACGCCTTCAATCGCGTCGGGCTAGACCACACCATCTTGGTCAAAATCGCATCTACGGCCGTAGTCTCCTGGATAATGGGGCTCTCGCGGGAACAGGCGCGCTCGGCCGTCTCGCACGCGTGGGTGGATGGCCACCCGTTGCGCACATTCCGCCAATCTC
>NQIM01000371.1:0-41633 GCA_003426235.1 Xylaria polymorpha | reverse complement strand
CCCCCACGACGTGAACGAAGCACCCGCATCCGCACTTCCACGCGTATCGAGCAAGATGACGAAATGCAGATAAGTTCTGCAGCCGCCGTCGCAGCCGCTGTCGTGCAGAGCGAAGGCTACAAGCCCCGGGAAGAACGAGGCTGGGAGGAGTTCCACCCCAACCTGGATATCGAGGCCACCTTTATGCTATTCCATGCCGACGATGTCGATGGTACCGCCAAGCCTATACCCGAGACACCCTCTGGAAAGCCCCTCTATGGGAATTCCAATGATATCGGCAGTCCTTCTAAGGATCAAATCCGTGCCTCCCCCAACGCCCAAGCAAACGGGGTCATATTCACCTCCCAGAGCCTTGTGGCAACCACGCCCACGAGGCGACGTGGCGTGCGGCAATCACTCTACACCACACGTGGTGACTCGACACTAGCACCCAACACCCCTACTCCACTACCCATCCATGGCCAGAATAACAAAGAGAAGCTTGATCTCAAACAGCCCCTCTATCGCAAGACGGACCGCATCTTGCTTTTCGAGAGTAAGACGTTCGGTCAGGCACGTTATGTCGACAAGGCTATGATGAATATCGGCTATCAAGAGAGCGATAATTATATCAGGCCAGACCGTCGGCTAATCAAAGCCACAGATGGGAGTGTTGAAGATGACCAAGATGTCTCGGCTGTTTCTAAGGTCGACGGTGAGATGCTGCATCAACCGACTAATATTCTGGGTCGTGTGGAATACGACATGGACGAACAAGATGATATGTGGTTAGAAGCGTATAATGCGCACCGCAAGAGCCAGGGTTGGAACCCAGTCACTCGCGAGGTCTTTGAAATAACGATTACGAAGATCGAGAAGGAATGGCACGCCCTGGAGAAGAGAATACCAAAGCCAAACCCGAAACCACCACAGACCCATAGACCTCGGTCAAGTTCAGCAGCAGCCGTCAGTGGCGACCCTCAGCCAGGTGAAGAGCAGGATAGTAAATGCGCAATCTGTGATGATGGTGACTGCGAGAATACTAATGCTATCGTATTCTGTGATGGATGCGATCTGGCAGTCCATCAGGAATGCTATGGTGTCCCATTTATCCCGGAAGGTCAATGGCTTTGCCGGAAGTGCCAGTTGATTGGGCGTGGCGTACCTGTGAGTTATAAGCGTCCCTTAGTCTGCATGGCTTGCGCTCACCGTCTCTAGACTTGCATATTCTGCCCTAATTCCGATGGCGCTTTCAAACAGACAAATTCGTCGAAATGGGCTCACCTTCTCTGTGCCATGTGGATACCCGAGGTCACTCTCGGCAACCATACCTTCATGGAACCTGTCATGGACGTGGACAAGGTGCCTAAGAGCCGATGGAAATTGACTTGCTACATCTGTAATCAGCAGATGGGCGCATGCATTCAGTGTGGCAACAAAGCTTGTTACCAAGCTTTCCACGTCACTTGTGCCCGCCGTGCTCGTCTGTTTTTACGGATGAAGAACAGTTCTGGCGCTTTAGATGTCCTCGACAGTAGCACGAATTTGAAGGCCTTGTGTGACAAGCATTGCCCATCCGAATACTCCAAGGAGAATGATGTAGTTCAGGCCACTAGAAGAGCCAAGAAGTTCTACAAGAAGACCATGCGAGGTCGCCTCTGGGCTACTACCCAGGCATCCGCCTTAGCGTTGGCAGCTTCTCACCGCCATTTAATTACCGACCACCCTCCAGATGAATCGCAAATAACGGGAGCTAAGCTCTCGGCTGTCCTTGGAGACAAAAAGGGCCAGCAAGGAAAGTCTATATGGAAACTGCCTTCCGGAGCCCCTGTCATTCCCCAAGCAGTCTTTGATATTGTTGAGGCGTCACTTCAGCGATTCAATTTCCTTAAGCGGAAGGAATTTGTTAGTGACGCCTGTCGCTATTGGACTTTGAAACGAGAGATGCGTCGGGGTGCTGCCCTTTTGAAGCGTTTACAACTCCAGATGGAAGCTTTCTCGTCAATGGAACTCACTCGTCGCAATTTCGCAGCAATGGGATCCAGTGGCAAGGCGAGATTAACGAGGAGAATTGAATTCGCTGAGATGCTTCTGAAGGACCTCGAACAACTGAAGTCATTATCTCAGGAGATAGTGGACAGGGAACAAAGCAAACTGGATGCTGCCGAAATGGAGCGCGACTTTGTCGATACCTGCTACTTCCCCATTCACAAGCTTCTGCCACCAGTTATTGAAAAAGCTATTGCGTAAGTTTCTGGATACCTCAACTAGGATTTGTGGCTAATGACAGAACAGACTTGACAAGAATCTATTCTACGACGGCCTGTCCCCCCTCTCATCTAGAATTGACCAACGACACTACACAACGACCCTAACACTAGCTCGTGACCTCTGCGACGTCATACGTATTGGGATAAACACTGAGCCTGATATCTCAAACGAGGTGCCACAAAACCCAGCACTTGGTCTTTCAATGTCCACAAAAACCGACTTTTCCGACTATCGAGATCGTAAGAAGCTCGGCAAGAGGATACTCAAAGCTGTCCAACCACAACTAGAGATGGCGCTACGCCTGGAGGCAGAAGCGAATCACCGGTCGTTTGAAGGCCTCAAGCAGGAACTAGAGACCCTGATCGAAGCAAGTCTCGAATACAGGCCAAAAGCTGTCACCGTAGGAACTGATGGTGAAGGAGAGCAAAGCCAGGATGTTATTATGGTGGATTCGTCTGCAGCCGTCATCGCTGTTGGCGGATTGAATCACCAAAGTATAACTGCTGTGGACGGAAATGGGGATACCATGATGGTAGACGCCGACAATCAGGCTACATCTACCGATGGCAACATTGAAGTCGACACGTCTGCTATCGGAACAGATATGAAAGTCGAAGGCGCGCAGACGACAACTGATGTTGTGTCCGCGCCAGATTCCGACACAATGGAAACAAAGCCCGATGGGAGTGGCACGAGTGATGTACAATCTGTTAATACACCCCCAGCGACAAACGGCTATGTATCGGTACCACCTAACTCTCAGCCTGCCCCCCCTACACCGCCCCAATCAAACGGTAGCTTGGGACGGCAGCCGATGGACGCCCTCACCGATGGGGGCGTCCTTTGGTACCTGCAAGAATTCGAACCGGAGGGGACATCTGCTACTCAAGAACAGTGGGATGGAAGAAGCGCAGAACGAAGTCTTAGTGAGGAACTTACGGAGATTGATGACGATGAGCTTAAAGGGCTCGGTGTCGAAATCAACGAGAGCATCACGGCTTCGCCAGCGGATACTACCCCTTTTGTTGATGGGGCCAATCACATAAGTCCTACGAAGAAGGCGAAGGCGAAGAAACGCAAGACGACCTACCGAAGGCGCTGATGGCGAATTCAACGGTATATTGGTATTGATTTCTGGTTTGTATTATATTGCTAGGGAGCCCTCGCGTCTCCCTCCCCTTTGTATTGTCATACTCGCCAACTTTGTAAAGCTGGTTTTGTCTGGAGCAATCCAACATCCTTTTAATTCGCGTTATGGGAGCGATTCGGGAAGGCGTTCGAGAAGGCATCAAGACAGGTATGAGTCAGGCCTTTATTATACCCTAGTAGGCAGGGTTTTCAGGCACTGGCGTTTATAGGTAGCAATGACGGTATGGATGGTCTTAGAGTGCCCAAATAGTGGCCTTGAACCAAGTGATTTTCTATTGCCAATATAACAGATCATGATTAAAACAAACCGTATTGTCGCTTTTATGTATTACTAGGCATTACTAGTATGGCAACCTAAAAAATAGCCCATTAACTAAAGAACGGTTGCTTAGGGACAGGTATTTTTGTACTATTATTTGCCCCACTATATTTATATATATAAATATATAGCTTACGGACTATAAACTTTAGTACTTAGTTCTAATATAACTTAGTTTTTAAAATAAATCTTTAGCCTAGTATAATAATTGTATTAAATTATAGGTTACTTTTAAAAAAGGGTTTATAAATATAAATAGCTATTTATATAGTTTTATAATAATATATTATAATTACTATGTATATAAAAAAAGCATAAAAAATACTTTATTTTAAATAATTAGTAAATTAAAACACAGTAGGTCTATTGTAGGATCTAAAGCAGATATCTAGCCTACCTAGACAATAGAGATACTTTAGATCGATCAGGGAAAACTAATTTAGACTGCCACCGAGTTACGCTCCTGGCTACAAGACTCTTCTTGAAGCGAGATAGCAATTGATTGGAGAGAATATCTACTCCAGACTGTCTATAGCGATGTCGTCTGTCTATGGTTGGTGGCAACATTATCTTAAACTTATATTTCATCCCCGATCCTAGATGATATTGGTGTCGTACCCTCGGTTATCTTTTGAGTTGCCTGGTCCTTGACACTACCTAACCGCACCGCTAGGCCTGTGAAGACACTGTGAATGCCAATGTTGGATATATAGTATCCTGCAGCCTATAGACTACGTCTATAGACGCCGTCTCTAACGGTATCTATTTAGAAATACAACTACGCTCAGAACACTTGATTGACTCCTTGAAGCCAATAATTAAATGCAAATATAGCAGGAGCTATCAGGCAAATGTTGACAAATGGCCTCATGGATTCACATGTCTATAATTCAATTCACCCATGAGAACTTTGCCAGGAACATGGAAGATCACTTTCTCTCGGATGATTCTCATCACTTCTGTTCGGGACCAATGAGCCCGGACTCGGACCAGCAATGGGAAGCGGAGCTCGGCAATTCTGGTTTTAGTAAAATGTATATCTTATCGTGTAGGAGTGGATGTGTATAGACCGTTAATACTCACAGGGTATTAACGGCGTCGTTTTTACCCCGTGACATATCCAACAACTGTCAACCACGACAACACGTACAGTCAGAGCAAATCTATAATTATCATAGTACCTGAGGGCCATGGTAGATTATACAACCAGGGGTATCTCCTGTCATTCCTGTCTAATTCCTTTGCAATTCAAAAAGGGTTGAACTCTCATGACATTTACTACATTTTGCACCTCTCATGTGCAGGAGATTGAAATATACAGTGATCTAATGGTTAAGCTGTGTGAGACAGATGAGCCTAGCATGTATGTGACGACCTATGTTACACGCACGAAAGACTGGATCCCACCCGATAGCCATGTAGATCATCATGTGGGCGGCGAGCTGCCGACCCTGATCTCGTGAGACAGGCGGTTGCGAGATCGGTGGAGTCAGCGATTTAGGCGACGCTATTCAGACATAAGAGCTGAAGTTCGCCCGCCAAGCTAACGGGGGGCTTAGACCTTCATGGCCTCCTTGGCGGCATAGAAGATTATTTACAATACAAATATCTTTCTGTCGCGGAGAGTTGTGGACTCCATATATACCGTTAATACTCACGGGGTATTAATGCATCGTTTTTACTCTGTGACACGCTTCCAACACCTTCATCACAAGCCCTTGCTGCAGTGTAGGATTATATCGACCCGGTGATTTGTTTCTTTCCTTTGCGGAGGAGGAAAGGAAAGTAGAGGAAACAGTAAAATCAACCTCAAGCATATGTTAGTACAGTAGGGTAAGGTGTCTAAGAATGGGGTGTGTATGTTTAAGAGTGATGGTGGGGTTTTGTGTTGTAACAAAGATACTTCCCACGAGGATGCATACTATCCGAATACGGCCAAACGACGGTAGATCCGCAGATGTAGACGTTGGTTAAATTGAGCGAGTGCCAAGGTAAGATTTGGAATTCGCCTTCCCCTGCCACTGACCAAACGAAACCGAGTACGATACCGATACTAAACGTCACATTTAATTCCTGCAGCTGAGGGCACCCAAGGCAGCTTCTTATCCTGATTACACTTCAGACTTCATAACTTGCTATGTTGACACCTTAGCAAAGAATCTATTTGAAACACGCTGTAGCAAGACTACAATGCCTCCAACAATTGACGAGCAGCCCCAACCCGAGGCCATGAGCTCCCAACCAGGACACCAAGAGGAGAACAGTACACCCCTAAAGGAGAAATTAGAAGCCGGCGGAAATGCACCCAACGCCGCCCCAACACCTCGGCCATATGATGGAGAACGCAAACAGCGCCGTTCATTCTGTAGTCCGATATTGATCTTCTTCAGCGCTCTTGGATCACTATTTGCTGGCATGGTCGGCTTTTCTGCACAAGGCATGTCCAAGTTCTACTGGCATATCCCGATCCTATATGGCGACACAACGACTCGGGAATGGCCTGAAATCACAGGGTTCGGGAGCGGCTGTGCCGCCGGTGGAAAGGTTCGTACTATATACTTCAGGTGCAATTACCATCACGACCGTCGTTAACGTATCTCTATTTAGAGCTTATTATATGGTTTCTACGATGGGATCACCGGCGTTGTCACGTTGCCGTATAAGGGCGCCAAGAGGGCAGGTCTAAAGGGGCTTGGCATAGGCATTCTTCATGGATTTGGTGGGCTCTTTTTTAAACCACTATCTGGTAAGTGCACCCTGATGGCGCATATATTCACACCTTTACCTTGACCTTGGCTGATTTAAATGACGTAGGGATTTGGGGATTCTTTGGTCATCCTTTCTTCGGTCTTCATAAACACATCTCCGATCGCAAAAACAACTACGAACAACAAGACTCATCGGCAATCGTTTAGGGCACTGGTTTCTCGTTACCAGGTGTCAATCTCGTCGGGTATCTCACGTACTCGTAGGCTTTTCATAATATGATGCAGAATGCAAAGAGTTTAATGAAGATATTCAGGAGGTGAATGATTAGATGTATGACTAGGTTGAACATAGTAATGTTGTTTTGACATAGCTTACTGCCAAGGCACTTCACAGAATCTACTTCCCATCCAGTCTATATTTAACCTTTACCCCGGTAGCCATCGGAGACTAATCTGTATCTCTGGGCACAGGACGCAAGTCATAGTATACCGCATTACCCGTGCAAATTCGTATCGTCCAGTCAGGGNTTAAAATCCGGGGGCAGTGCGTAAAAAAAAGCTCGGGCCTGAACTTCGCCCCTATGATCCCCGGATTTGACCCCTGACTGGACGATACGAATTTGCACGGGTAATGCGGTACTTGGTAGGTAAGGATGCGGCTGGCTACTTGCTAGTAGATACCTATATCATCGATATAGGTACAGTCGGTATATATATACTTATGTATAGGTGCGCACCTACTGCAGTAAAGTAAATGCCTACCTTTAGATAAATACTTCATATAAGGAGGTAAACATTATAAGAGATAGCTATACATATAGGTAGTACTTAAATTTAACAATATTGAAATGCTGTAGAATTTGCTTCTTTATAAAGTTTGACCAACCATGTAGGTACCTATCTAGGTACATATGAGTACATATGTAGAACTCAACATCTTGCAATTGAAATGATGGGACCTAAAGCTTAAGTTTATGTACTTACCAGGTACCTGACGTGGCATACCTACATAGTACCTCCTGCCTTACCTCGATTTCCTTGACGGGATGGTCAAAGCTTTCCCCCACCTTACGCGCAGTTCGTTGATTTATACCCACTACGTGGGATAGAGGTAGTTGGGTGAAGCTCCGCTAAGGTAGGTAGTCTGAGCTAGGTACCGAGACACGTTACTGGGGAGCTAAGGTACCTCTCGGGAACGTGTCTGGGCATCCTGGTCCTGCACAACACAAACCTCTACCTGGTACCCATTACGCAAAAGGCTATCAGTTGCGACCTTCTGACTTCTCTCGAGGCATAGCTTTCTTCTCCCAACACATCTTCTTCCTTTTCACTCTATCCGCCTGCGTCCTATCAATAATCACGCTACCTCTTTGAGCCACACGATCTGGTCAAACTCACCTTGACAGCCTCGTTTTCTCGACGGATTCTTGCGAACTTGGTACTGACGGCACAGCGGTCTGCACCCGCCTGGTCCATCAGCCATCTCCAGCAAGCCGTGTCTGAAGCGACGCACAACGTCTTTCAACCTTATAACCTTTGCCCTGTCCTCTCCACCATCATCCATCCGCTTTGCAAATCTCCATAGGCGCCCGCCCACGCTATTACCACGTTCACCTACTTATTCCCGACCGGACCCGACCCCGCGGTCTGTGAGTACCAGCAACAGCAAGCTTGGGCGAACTTCCCTGAACACCCCACAGTACGACAGTCAGAAGTGAGCTTTGGCGACGAGGCCCAACCATCTCGACAACTTGGGCCGCTTGGAGCACCATTTCTTGCACATTGAAATACGAAATAACTGTACTTCCGAGGGGAGCGGTCCAAACCACTTTGGACGCTCCGGGGCGCCACGCCAAGTTGTTGTTCTCGAGTGTCTGATTCGTGGTAGTGGAGGGGACGAGTTGATGATACTTCCTTAGCGGCTTAGCCGCCTCAACCTTCACCATGGGAAAGATAACGAAGGTTATCCAGACTAAGCATAGGGAGACTCTGGTATGGCCCTGGAGGATACGTGCCTGCTTTTACGCTTACTAACATCTTCCCAGACTCCATGGCTACAACAATTCGTCGATTCGGCAACATCAAAACCTTTACCTCTCTTACCCCAGGTTCTTGCAACATTCCCTTCACGATGGCCCTTCCCACGTGGCGACCTGTATCACTGGATACCTCTTCTCAACCGATTTGATGAGCTATTGGAGTCGTTCAATACAACCTACAAACTAAATGAGGGCCCCCAGAATCGTGATTTCGGCCTTGAAGTACTTTTAAAGAGTAGCCATGAGCTTGAGGCAGTCGAGCGATCCAAAACTCTCACGGAGCTCGGCTACAAGCAGGATGGAGACGTGTACCTCATCGAGTCCATCCTCAAGTTCACTCAAATGCTCCTGGATCATTGTGGTAACCGCAGTATATACGCCAGCAGCGCTCACCTAAATGATCTCCTAAACAGCACGGACTACAGAATCTTATGTGCCACACTTAAAGTTGGCGTCGAGCTTGCTCAACGTTACCAGGCTTCAGTGAAACGTATCCATGGGATGGCGACTCGACAGGTGCACACTACTTTGTTGTCAAATCATTACAACATAGACCTTGATCGCGTGCAGCAATTAGCCCAACCTTTTGTAAAAACGGCTATCGCCAAACCATCTGATTCTGGCACACTCTCCGCGCCGAGCAGCGTCAGCAAGAGCAAAGAGAAGTCATCAGGTGGAAGTTCAAAAAATGTGGCCACAATGTTCGCGAACGATCTATGTGCTATCGCCAAAATAGAATCCAACGATACACAGGATACCCAAACGCGCTGGAATGGATGGGCTGACGTGAAATTAACATACTACCCATCTTCTAGTCCGGCTACTCATGAACACTCTCAACCATCTGCGCCAGATCGCGGCTTACCAAATGCCCCAGCAACTCCTACACCCCTACGACGTAGCAACTCTGCGAACGCCTCACATGGCGCCCCTCGCACGAATCGTCAAGTGCAAGGATTATCAGAGGACTCTCCAGGCTCGGCGTCTCGGTCTCCCACCCTAGGTCGTGACGAAAGCATTTCTCCCGGCCAAAAATCCCTAGAGGTGTCTCAATCTACAGTTATTGCCTCCTCGCCGTATCACATATTGGGCAAGCTACCAAGAGACTTGCCCAAAGAGACCAGATATGAATTTCTTAATCGCTTACGAGTAGCTAAAGCCTTGACAGGGTCTACAGAGTCTCGGCAACAAGCCCTCAAAGCACGCTTACTAGCTATCCAAAACTTAGCGTATATTCACGTTGAATCTACCTTTGTTGAAAAAGTCCTTAGGCAAGACAGTGATGAGCCACGTCGGTTTCAGTTGGTTTACCAACTTGCTGAACTGATCCATCCTGGTGCAGACGGTACAACACAGGTGCCTTTAGATCTCCAGTCTATTGCGCTCTCTCTTCTCGAGGCAATTTCTTCGTTTCATTCTAAAGTTCCTGACGTATTCTCTGCATTAAATGCGACAGTTAATCACGGTGTGTTGCTTTATGTCATCAGGAAAGCTGTTGCTGAGATGAAGGAGGACGACGTGGGTGAGCAGTGGACCCTGAAGGATGAATGGCGGGACAATCTCTTTTCCCTGGCACTCCACATCACCATGGCAATGGCGAATACTTCTATGCGCAACATCCCAGAGATCATTTCGGCTGGCCTGTTGGATATTCTCGTCGAAATCCTGAACCTCAGATCGAACGTCGCCGAGCGAACTCATGGCACGTTGGTTGGGTTCTTGGATAGTCTCATGTACAATGTGCAAACTTCGTTCCCGTCTCTGGCGGCAGCTGACGGCCTCGAAGCGATCACGAACCTTATTACACACGAGGTAAACCTCGCCAAACAGCTAGTTTCTGGTGGGCAGGGAACACCCCCCAGCCATCGGTCACAAGTTGTAGACTATGAGATTCCTTTCTACCAGCAGCAAAACCTCAAGTTTCTCTTAAAGTTCATCCATCATATGATGACAAATGCATTCGCTTTTGGTGGCAACACCGACCGACTGCTTCGGAATCTCGTGGACAAGTCTGATCTCCTCCACAGCATTCGCGAGATCATTGAAAACGTGACACAGTTTGGAGCGCTGGTTTGGACAAATGCTGTTACTATTCTAGGCGATTTTCTTAATAATGACCCCACCAGCTTCTCGGCGGTTCTTGAGGCTGGACTTATTCACAGCTACCTTACCGCCTTGACAGGCCGTCCTATCACTGTTGCGCAACGTGAAGATGCAGGGACTGCGACATCTGAGCATATAAACGCAGACGACCGTGAGTCTTCAGACGGCTCTCCCGTTTCAGATATCCTTGAACAGGACAATCGACCACACCCCCCCCCTCGAAACGTTCTCGAACGGCCCCGTGATCACCCGCTCGCTGGCGGGATCCTTGCGTCTGCAGATCCCATCTCAACAGTACCTGTTGTCCTGAACGCCATTTGTCTGAACAATCTTGGAATGAAAATGGTCGTTTCTTCGCAAGCATTTGACAGTTTTTTTGAGATATTTGAAAGCCCAGTCCATGTCCGGGTAATGGCTGCAGATGAGGGCCTCCCCAGCGCCGTTGGAAGCAGTTTCGACGAACTTGCGCGTCACCACCCGTCTCTTCGACCTGCCATTGCAAATGCAGTCTTAGACATGATAGCTCGGGTTACATATCTTGCCCAGGTCAAGGCTCGAGATTGTAACTGGGGTGCTAAACTGGTTGTGAGATCTTCCGAGCAACGGGAATTAGTGGCTGATGAATCACTCGGTGGCGGCGCCATAGGATTGTCGGAAAAAGCGAAAGGCAGCAGTGCCACTGGTGACTCGGATGTCCATATGGTGGATGTTAATATCCAAGATACCGAAGACCCAGAAAAGCCATCTGGCGCACTGTCGGTTCATGCATCCATTTGTCCATATATTGATGTGGTCGCTGGGTTTCTATCCCAATACATTGGCAACCAACACTTGAAGACTAGCTTGGTTATGAATGGTGGAATCGAGCGGCTTCTAGACCTTTACACGTCCCCAAGTTTGCCCCATACCTACCGGGGAACTTTTGCGGCTAGAAGTCTCCAAACCGTCCTATCGTCGTTAATCGAATCGTCCCCAATAATCGGTCTTCCATCATTGCTCAAGCGCACGCAGGCCGCGATCGATGTGCTCGATGTCGTTGTCAAGTCCGAAGACGCAGTTTCTTACTTCAAACCTTTCCTTACGCAGGATGCGGTTTTGACAGGAGACACCACTCATGATCAAGTGAAGCATCTAACAACTGGAACTTCAGTTGTGAAAGCATTATTAAATGCCCAATCGTTGATGAGAGTTCTTTACCACTCTTTCCCCTTCTCGTCAAGATCTCAAACTGTGACGCTTCATGGGATCAACGTTTTCGACTATCACAGTCAATTGATCAGATCACTAGGATCCCTCATCCGTGCCATGGTTCTTGAGGAGATAGCCATATCGACCATTGTCCCAGAACAGTGGTATGGCAAAGAAAGTGACAACCAGGACCAGCAAGGTACTACGGCCATCACTTCAGCTAAGAATGATGATGAAGCTAGCTCTGATTTGGACTATCCTACTTTCTCCAGCGGTTCCTCAACTACCGCTGTCTGGCTTTGGGCCACAAGAAAGAAAATGAGCCCAGGCCTGGAGCCCCTGAAGAATGCGCAATCGAGCCCACAATACCGAAACTTTCAGACTATCAGAATATTGTGTGAAGCCCTGCTGCCTACTGCTGTCCCTCTTCTACAGACCTACGGGAAATCATTACTGCAGAGGCGTGAGCGAGACACATACATTAGATCACGTCATGTTCAGGTCGCCGAAGATATCAGTCTCAGTATCCTTCAGCAATTACGATCCCCTGATCTTGGAGCTATGGCCCGAGATCTCCAGTATTGGTATACCATGCTTCACACCGCCCACGAACTGTTGGTGAACCCCAATGCGGAAGGTAAGTAGCATTCTTCGTCATGTTTCAACTATCGATCTGCTAACCCCTATAGGTCGTTCTGAACGATCACTGCATTCTCAGAACATTATACCTGTGTTATTGGCTTTTAAAAAACAGGGTGGTTTGGAGCTGCTTAATTCGAAACTGATTGAGTTCAAAAACGAAATCTGTAAAAAGCACGAGACCGACGACGAGGTAGTTAGTTCAAGACTCGCTTCCCTCAGCCTCAAGAAGATATTAGATATCTACGCCATGCTTGCCAATGAAAAGCTCATCAACGAGGCGGTGAGTGCTGTAAATGTTCTACCACAGAGAGCTACCAGTGGTGATCGGAGAGGTGACAACACGGTTACATCGAATCTTATCGTCGAGCTCAGGGCCATAATGTTGCCTGTCATCCAGGCACTATGGGAGTCACCTCTCATCGAGAAAGGCTCAGCGACAGCTGTTGCCAAGATTATCGAAATCTTAAAGTTCATATCTTTAGCAGAGTTAGAGAATCACGCGTACAGGCGCTCAGATAAGGTTGGTAATTGGCGTTGGCTCAGTCCCATTAACAGAACGCCATGGCTAACTTGCATTAGAATCTACCACCTGCATACCTCGAGCCAAACAATGCAAAATTTGCATGGTCGACTCATGCCCAAGAATTAAAACAGCTCTCCGACAAGCCTTTCGGCTACGGTCTTGTGGAAGAGGCAATTTATCGCAGTTTTGGTAATCGACAGATGGCTTTAGAATATTGTACCATACACCAGCACAATCTTGCAGGCACAAACAACCCCATACCCGAAATTGATGAGCCGCCAGATTCGGAGAGCGGATCTCCGGTTGAACGCAATGTTTCGGCTGATGATGAAGCGATGGCCCTAGATCTACCTGCAGATCTCCCACCTGGTATTCTGGACGAGGAACTCATGGGTGAACCTCATCATGAACTCCGAGATGCCGTTGCGTTGTCAAGTGGTACTGATCGGGACACTCCGATTCCCTCGGCAATGCATCAAGAATCGAATGACCACATATCAGCTTCGACAAGCCCAGCGCAGGGCTCTGTAGCTAAAGTAGAGCCAGAAAGAGACACACGGCCATCATATGTGGCAAAGGAAGATCTAGACGAAGAAAGGGTCAAACTTCGCTCGAACCTAATTGATAGGTGTTTGGATGTCATAGGAGCTCATCCAGATACTACCCATGAGGTATCTGAATTAATCGCGTCCGTCGTCACAAAGTCTCCTGGAGATGATTTGTCTATCAGACAAGAAATCGGCGAAACGCTTGTCAATGCACTGATGTCATTTGCGATGGACGATGACTTGAAATCTAACGGGCGAAGCATTGCCGCATATGCTCATCTTCTATCTCTGCTTCTCCAGGAGGGGCAATTCCTAAAGGCCACTGTAAGTATCCTGAAGGAAAATGTGAGCGAATTCCTACGGTTTCTTCACGTCCCAGGATCCTCCTCTACTGATGAGCTGTCCCCTTGGATTCCATACGTACTTCTTGTATTCGAGATACTACTCAGCGATGACGAACAGCCCGGAGACATTAACTGGAAGGTCCCTGAACTTGAGAGTGATTTCATTCGGCCTCTAGAGTGGGTTCCCAAAGATCTTAACGTCAAGGACGACGAACGGCGGATTCTTTTAAGTTCAATTCTCGATATTCTCCCACGTATTGGTAAAGAGGAGTCGCTCGCAATCTCGGTCCTGAGAATTTTGGTGATTCTGACAAGAGATCGTGCGGTTGCTAGGCAGGTCGGTGATAAAAAGAACCTACAGCGTCTATTTGTTACCGCAAAACAACTCTCCGGGGCCGGAGCCATCCGTCTGAGTGAGACACGGATATCCTCATATGTCTTGACCATCCTCCGCCATGTAATTGAGGATGAAGAAGTTATAAAACAAATCATGCGCAGTGAGGTGCGTACCCATTTAGATGGGGGGCGCAACAATCGACCCTTGGACCCATCAAGTTTCTTGAAGCACTTCTCAAGTCTTGTCCTTCGCGATCCTAAATTATTCGTCGAAGTCTGCAACGAAATTGTGAAATTGAATCGATGGGGCCCTCGCGATCCTAATTCGCGATCTCACGTCGTCCTTCTCAGGGAGCCGCAAGGAGAAGCGACCAAGGATGAAGTCGCTCCGGCTGTCCGAGCTACTGAGGATCTATCAATCCAGGACATTAAACCCTCCACGGAAGACGGGGACAAACACAAGGATGACATCTCCAAAAATACTGCACAAGATTTGAAGCGTCCAGTTGTTGAAACCCCAGACGGTGTGATACACTTTCTTCTGTGTGAGCTGTTGAACTACAAAGAGGTGGATGATAAAGATGCATTTCAGCTTAGCAAAGATGGTGCGCAGACTGATGAACAGAGCTCTTCTTCCTCCGATACACCTAACGAAAGTGACACTCGAACCGCTGATGGTAAAGAGAAGAAGAGCAAATTATCGTTCAAGGCAGATGAACATCCCATCTTTATCTACCGCTGCTTCCTTCTTCACTGCCTAACCGAACTCCTTCAAAGCTACAATCGCACTAAGATCGAGTTCATCAACTTCAAGAGAAACGCGCCACTTTTCGCCAACACGCCAGTCAAGCCTCGATCTAGTGTTCTAAACTACCTCCTTACAGATCTGCTCCATCCAAGTAATATGGATGGCCCGTCAGATACCATAGTTTACAAGAAGAAGTACGCTACGACAATGCAAACACAGAACTTATTAGTGGCTCTTGTTACTAGGACTGGCGAAAAGCCTGTGGATCGGGGTCGAGACAAGTACGACTATGAGGATGAACCTGATCTGCTCTTCGTACGGAGATTTGTCCTGGATACCATCTTGAAGTCCTACAAGGATGCCACAACATCCAACGATCCATTTGACTCGAGGTACGCCAAGATGCTTGGTCTTGCCGAGGTTATGCATCTTATGATGGGCGACAAAGACAAAGATTCCGCCGCTTCTTCACGAAATAACCCTGATCCTCTTGAACGGTCCCAAGCACAGCTACGGCGATTAATGTACGAAAAAGGGTATCTCGCCGCTTTAACTGCCTCTATCGCCGACATCGATCTCGCTTTCCCGCCCGTGAAGAGAACTATTAAATACATTCTCCGAGTGTTCCGAGTGTTAACAAGTACTGCCATCAACCTAAGCCACTCCAATATCATATCGTCAGTCCCAACAAACGATAATGTCGAAGATGAACTTATATCCACAAGCTCCCTCTCAGATATTGAAGACGATAGAGAAGAAACACCAGATCTTTATCGAAATTCGGCTCTCGGCATGCATGAACCCGGTAGAGATATGGATAATGACTATTCAGAGGACTCGGAAGACGGTGAGTTCCTCTCCAACTGTCCTATCGTAGGCAGTATACTAATAGCTGTAGATGACGACGAGGAGATGTACGATGATGAATATGATGACGACATGGCATATGAGTCCGAGGATCGCGAAGAAGATGTTAGTGACAGAGAAGATGAGGATCTGGAAGGCATGGGGCCGATTGAAGGACTCTCTGGCGAGCCCGGTGTCATCGAAGTGACAATGGAGGATGACGATGTCGACGAGATGGACGAGGATGACGAAGAGGAAGAAAGCGACGAAGAGGAAGATTCTGACGAGATGGATGATCTTGAGGACCGCATAGAAATCGTTGATGACGAAGGCAATCCACTTGATGATGACGGTGCTTCAGACTGGGAAAGCGAGCCAGATGATGCGGTCGATGCAGATCCAGAAATTGACTACGAAGGAGAAGCCCAGGCTCTTCAGGAAGCTGACATACACGATCTAGATGACGTCGACGGCTTGAACCGATTTGGAAACATTATGCGGGCTATCGGAGACGGAGACTTTGAGCCTATTGTTGAGGATTTAAATCACCTCAACGATCATTATTTGGAAGGAGAAGAGGATGATGGTGAGTCGTCTTTGATTTCCCAAACTGCCGAGCTAATGGACCATTAGAAGAAGACGAGGATGATGACGATCTCGATGAAGAGTATGCATACGAAGAGGAATATCCAAGTAAGTTCATTTATGTAGATTCCTTCTGGGGTACCTTTACTCATATGTGTTAGATGACCCACCACCTCGAGATATTGTGGCTCCAAGTCTAGGCTGGGACACACTTGTAGTAGATCATGGAGGCATGTTCGGTGGACGCCGTCGCCACGCTCACATTGACCGCCACCCAGTGTCCCTTCCATTTATGATGGGGCAACGTGACCTCAATAGCATTGCTGGTATGTTTGAAAATATGTTTCATGAATTTCTAGTGGCCACGATTGTGCCCAACATTCACGCAGTCCTATGTTCTTTCATGGCTCCCACCGCAAAGGGCGTCACAGGGCTAACATCAATGCAGATTCACGCATACGCAGTGGTCATTCTCGTGATGTTCGGATGCCTACGAACGAAGATGGTATCAATCCTCTATTACGCAGAGTCAACGAGAATAGTCGAGATGGGTCACCCCGCCCCATGAACTATCCAGGTGCTGGTCTTGTCAGATTAGGGCTACCAGGTAGCTTTTTTACTGGCAGTGGACCTGAGAATCCCATGTCATTCATCAATGATTTGGTGGCGTCACTTCCAGTCCATTTGGGTCGTCATGGCCATGCCCTTCACTTCTCGATTGGGAGTGGGCCCCGAGGACACATCAATGATTTCCCCTTTCCTTTCAGCATTCCTTCACGCGAAACAAGGTCTGATAGCCGCCGTGATCCGTTTCAGGAACCTGTTCAGTCCACATCATTTAGCGCCGAGTCGACAATATCCCGCTGGACTGAAGAAATGAAGATGATATTCGGCGGACAGCACCAAGAGAAAGCAAACAAACTACTTCCTGCAATTTTGTCCCATCTTGTCCCCCCAGCTATTATCGAGGAAAAGAAATTGCAAGCAGAACGGCAACGCATCGAGGATGCGCAAAGGACAAAGCGTGAAGAAGAGGAGCGAAAAGCTAAGGAAGCCAAGGAAGCTGAAGAGAAAGCAGCTCGCGAACAAAAAGAAGCAGAGGAACGGGAGCGTGCTGCAGAGGCCGCAGCCGCAGCCGCAGCTGCCGCAGAAGCACAGGCGAGCTCCAGCGGCGAGGACGCCCATGATAATGGCATCGAATCAGATGCTATGGAAGGCGTTGAAGCATCAGGCGAAACCGCTGAGGTTGCACGAGAAGACACGGCTGTAGTCAATCAACTACGTTCATTTACCACAATTAGGGGAGAACAAGTTGACATTACAGAACTCGGCATTGACCCTGATTACTTGGAAGCCCTTCCCGAAGAGTTCCGAGAAGAGGTCATAGCCCAAACAGTTAGCTCCCGAAGAGCCGAAGCCCGCGAAGCACCGAGGGGGGCTGGTGAGCAAACGGGCGAAATATTCCAGGAATTCTTGGACGCTCTCCCAGAAGATCTCCGCGATGAAATTGTTAGACAAGAGGGTGCAGAGCGACGCCGACGAGACCGAGAAGAAGCCAGGCGCCAAGCCTCAGCGGCTGGTCAAGCCCCTGAAGCCCAGGATATGGACCCCGCGAGCATCCTAATGACTTTCCCTCCTGCTCTTCGAGATCAGGTCTTGATGGAACAAGGTTCTGAAATATTAGATTCGTTACCTCCTGATTTAGCTGCTCAGGCACGACGTGTGCTTCGCACGACGCACCCCATTGTTGAAGATCGGGCCCCTTCCGGAGTCAACCGTGGACGTGATGCTGCTCAGACAAGCGGACCAGCAAATGAAGACAACAAACCCCAACGAAGGGCAGTCGTTCAGATGTTGGACAAAGCAGGGGTCGCTACTTTACTTCGCCTTATGTTCATCAACATGAAGGGAGGCTCCATCGAGAACTCACTCAAGAATGTTTTCAAGGACGTTTGTGAGAATCGTCAGAACCGCTTGGAAGTTATTAGCACCGTGCTCCAGATCTTACAGGATGGCTCTACTGATGTGGATGCCGTGGAGCGAAGCTTCACGCATCTTTCTATCAAAGCCAAGCAGCCTAAGGATAAAGAAGCGAAGACACAGACTCCCCAAGGGTTAAAGCGCACATTCACCAATATCAGCAGTCACAACTCACTACAAACAACTTCGGAAACATCGCCCCTTCTTATTGTTCAGCAATGCCTGGACTTATTATGCTACCTCGCAGACCAAAATGTCCATGTGCCATCACTTTTCTTGACCGAGCATGACGTGGTTGCGAGCCCTCCCAAGCGCAGTTTGAGTCGTAAAGGAAAGGGCAAAGACAACAAAGCCCAGAAGTATGCTATCAACTCGCTACTAACTTTACTTGACCGCGACCTTGTCATGGAAAGCTCAGCCATTATGGATAGCCTCTCCCAGCTTCTAAGCCGGGTGACATTTCCTCTTTTGACTTTTGATCGAAAGCAAAAAGAAGCAGCAGAAGCAATCAAGTTGTTGGAGGCCGAAACCCCCAAAGCAGAGGATGAGCCAGCAGCGGCAAGTAGCTACGAAACAACGACAACTAATAGAACCCAGGGGATTGTCTCAGACAGCGCTGATCAAAGTGCGTTGGGAATACAGCCCTCAGACCAGGTGCCTATCGTCGCGGAAAATACAGAATCCTCCACTCCTCCAGGTTCATCCAAGGTGGATTCAAAGGTGCCCACGGCCCTGGAAAAGAAACAGGCTGCGCTAAAGAAAAGCAAGCAGTTACATCCACCAGTTATCCCCGACGCGAATCTGACGCTTATCATCAAGATATTTGTTGCTCGAGAATGTAGCTCCAAAACGTTCAAGGAGACCCTCTCCACGATCAAAAACCTTTCGGTAATCCCTGGAGCAATGCTTGTTTTCGGTCACGAGCTCGCTCGCCAGGCTCAGGTGCTGAGTGAGAAGATTGTTGTCCATCTCGATGAATTATTGCCACACATCCAAAGTGCCGATACTGGTACAGAAATCCAAGGTGTTGCGCTTTCGAAGTTTTCGCCGGGTGCCTCCGATCAAAATAAGTTACTTCGTGTGCTTACCGCTCTTGACCATCTATTCGCGCAAAAGAAGCCAGAAGGAGTTGGAGAACCAAGCATCGAAGAAACTAAAAAACAAGACCTACTAAGCACTCTCTATCGCAACCCCACCTTTAATGCTCTCTGGGGAAAGCTCAGTGCATGCCTAAGCGCAATTCGCCAACGAGAGAGCCTATTGAACGTTGCTACCATTCTCTTACCTCTTATTGAAGCCTTAATGGTGGTCTGCAAAGACAGCGCTCAGGTTGAGACCAGCTCGTCCACGAGTCAAGCGTCCAAGGATATGGTGCTGTCAAGCCCGCAGCCTGAGTCTCGTATGGCAGGGCTATTCTTCACATTCACGGAAGATCACAGGCGAATTCTCAACGAGCTGGTGCGCAATAACCCTTCGCTCATGAAAGGTACCTTTTCGCACTTGGTCAAGAATCCAAAGGTCCTCGAGTTCGATAACAAACGGAACTGGTTCAATCGTAGCGTGCACAATAAACAGCAAGCTAACCACAGACCATTCCCTACTCTCCAGCTCCAGGTCCGCCGCGAGCATGTCTTCCATGACTCGTTCAAGTCTCTTTACTTCAAGACTGGCGAAGAAATGAAATTCAGCAAACTCAATATCCGGTTCCATGGTGAAGAGGGCGTTGATGCAGGTGGCGTTACAAGGGAGTGGTTCCAAGTGCTCGCCAGGCAAATGTTCGATGCCAATTATGCTTTATTCGTACCTGTTTCTAGTGACAGGACGACTTTTCATCCGAACAAGTTAAGCGGCATCAACGACGAACATCTCTCGTTCTTCAAATTCATCGGCCGCATTATCGGCAAAGCTCTGTACGAAGGACGTCTGCTCGATTGCTACTTTAGCCGTGCCGTCTACAAGCGAATACTAGGTAAACCCGTCTCGGTGAAGGACATGGAATCATTTGATCCTGAGTACTACAAGTCTCTTTCCTGGATGCTGAACAACGATATCACTGATATTATCACTGAGACGTTCTCGGTAGAGGATGACGAGTTTGGCGCGACAAAGGTCTCGGATCTATGCGAAAATGGCCGTCATATACCCGTGACAGAAGAAAACAAGCATGACTACGTTCGTTTAGTGGTCGAACATAAACTCCTATCATCCGTTAAGGACCAGATGGAGAACTTCCTAAAAGGTAAGCCACCGATAACCGATATTGTTCCAAGAACCCATTACTAACACGTACATAGGCTTCCATGATATTATCCCTGCCGAGCTGATATCAATTTTCAATGAGCAGGAGCTTGAGTTGCTCATATCTGGGTTACCAGATGTTGACATCGATGACTGGAAGAGTAACACGGAGTATCACAACTACACTCCATCATCGCCACAAATTCAATGGTTTTGGCGGGCACTACGGTCATTCGACAAGGAAGAAGTCGCCAAGCTTCTACAGTTTGTAACGGGAACCAGCAAAGTGCCCCTGAACGGGTTCAAAGAACTAGAGGGCATGAACGGAATCAATAGGTTCAATATCCATCGCGACTATGGTAACAAGGACCGTCTCCCAAGCTCCCATACCTGCTTTAACCGTAAGTGGCCTCATCTGCTATTCAGACTTAGGCAACTGACTAAATCAATGTAGAACTTGATCTCCCCGAGTACGAGAATTATGAAACGCTACGTCGCCAGCTCCTCAAAGCTATCACCACTGGCAGCGATTACTTTGGCTTTGCCTAAACGACGTGAGCTGACGAGAAAACTTCATCATTTGGACTCGACCATGCGTGTATTGTTTGTACATAATCATGAGTAACTCAGGCGATTAGGGTAGAGTGCTCATGAGATACCCATTACCTTAACTCATTTTCACATCTCGTGTTTAACGGTTTGCATTGAGTTGCATTGAACTGGCCATGCTGGTGGAGTGCAGACCACCGGCTGGTCGGTTCAGGAAGGAGAAAATGCCGGACTGCTTACGCTTTAGAGATACGTAGCTATTGCTTAATAGACGGCAAGCTTATACATAATATGGCCAAGTGGTGGCGTGAAAGTCGTAGCATTCCTTAGTTTCTTGTAACGATTGCCAGCCAGTTTTACTTGGGGGTATGTATTACCGACCTCGAAACGTGTATGTATAACAATCTACGGTCCACGACCCGAGGCCCTTGTGTACTGGCAAGATGAATTACAGCATCACGGCGTGTATTTGAGCAGAAAAGATATTCGGCTTTTGTTATCCCTGACGTGAACCTCGAAACCCCTAAGTCCCTAGGTAGATGACAAGCCGAGAGCACCAGAGGCAGCACAGGACTCATTCCGGGGTGTACATTACGTACGTGTTGTTTACGGGTATCACAGAAGGGGACGGTCAGTTTCTCCGTAACTGTAAATGTGCACTCTCCGCTCTATAGAGGGATATCCGGCTCTTCCTATTCTCAATAACATCTAGTTTTTGTTTACACAGGATCTAGATATATTGTGTCAGCGACGGCAGTACACCCGTGTAGGCGACGCCAGACGGAGGTTCCATGCCGTAGATGTAGTTCCCCCACCACTAAACGCCACAATCAACAACCAAGTCGATCACCGCAGAGAGAATCGTGCAAAAAGGCATCCATGACGAAGGGTATTACTTACTGGACCAGCTCCCCACCACAACCAGGCTGCCCACACATCAGAGTTGTCGGCCATGTATCCGAGCATTCCCTGGAGCGCGGCGATGCACTGCGGGTTGGCACCGCCGGCTGTCTCGCCGATAATGGCCTTCTTGTGGTTCGCTTTCAGCCAGGCCGTCGCGGCTTGGAGTTGCTCTTTTCCAATCGTAGTGGATACGCATGTGGCCGACGAGCCCGATCCATCGGAGTCTAGGTATTGGTGCATCTCATAGATAAGTTTGTTAGACGGATCCGTGAGTTTACCCATGCCGTCTGCTGTGCCGCTGGATACCTAAACGCCGCTCGTTAGTCCGTTGTACCAAAAGCAAGTATATTCTACAGCTGATCGACTGATCATGCGTCGTAAAGCCGAAGGAGGGTGGGGGTGGGTTAGGATTACTACTTACCCAAGACCCAGCACCCGCCCACGAATTTCCCTCGACGAATATATACTGCGAGGTAGCGCCGGCACCCCGGATGGCATTTATTGCCCTCTGGTTCAGGTTCGCGACGAGCGTGTTATCCTCGTCGTGGAACTCGTTGTTCGTATCAAACTACTCGGGGTCAGTTTCGGCCATTTAGGGCGTGGTTCGTATAAGAGGAAATGACCCCAGAAATAACTCACGATGACTCGGCTATTTGACGCGTAGCACCTCGCCACTGTTGTCCAAAAAGCCCCGAATGCGTTCACATCCGTGATGATGTTGTTGTAGTACCACCCGTAGTTATGCGGGTCAATGACGGCGTAGGCACCCCTGCGGAATTAAGTTAGCCGAGTTCGGGGGTCTCGTCTTGAATTTATGACGATGTTAATTATAAATACTAACTTTCCAGTGATGAAGTTGACTGTCTGATCAAGGCCATTTGCATATGCCTGGTCTATAGCCCCCGTCAACTGGTTCGGGATTAAACGCTCCCTGCTTTCGAGTTAGCGCTATACACGGTGTTTATACTTCGTCGTAGGGTCGCACATCAAGAACGGGATCCTAAATGTGTTCGTCCCTTTGCCAATCATAGTCTGGTGGGATAAAGTCAGCGGCGCCTCCCATGGTGAGAACTTGAGAAAAAAAAAACACACGTTGATGGCATTTTGGCCAGGCCAGATGTAGTCTCTTCCCAATTGACCAGGCAGGTTCTTGCCCCCGAATTCAGCACCAGCCTCACTGACACCGACGAACTGAAACCTGCTGGCTCGCTTCTCTGTTGGGGGTGGCGCGGCGGCTGCACCGATGATAGTAGCCGCCGTAATAAGGATCTCGAAGAACTTCATGGTACCTAAGCGTTAAGCAACTGTAGTATGTCACTTCACTGCATGACGAGCGAGTCATCATATCAACGGACTCAGCTGAGTTTATATGTCTTAGAAGTCGACGCCTCGGCGCTAGGATCATCACGATACTCACGATAGTTCAGGAGGAGCGTCTAGAACTTGCATGTGGAGGATTGCGATGAGGCGCACCAATAGAGGCCCCAAGTCGGGTGTTACTGCCCCAGGGAGGTCACAGAAGGAAGGGCGGCAAGTTTGTGATTCACGATTCTACTGTTCCCGACGCCGAAAACTGCTTTCGTCATGAACTACCTACCTACCTATTAGTACTTAGTAGACCTCTGCCCCCTCACACGCTAGACCAGGAGGGAGGGCATTTGTCATGACGAGACGACAACAAATACCACGCCCAGAAACGTTCACAAACTCAACAACAAGCAAGAAGCATACGTATGTAGACTACACGGCTAAGTAGTCTAGCTAGAAGCTAGCGTTCCATATCACTGTCCTGAAGCAGCATATTGCTTGCTCCTTCGAGGGCGCGGGGGTTGGCGCTCCGCACATGCACATCGTACGTAGCAGAAAGAATAGTTGTAATCCGACAATGTAATCATCATCATATCTTCATGAAGCCCAGGTAAGTAAGAGCAATTTCTCGGGAAACAGACAAGCAAATCAGGAAGCCGTTAGGTCAGGGGATAAAGGGGAATTGGAATCATATAGTATACAGCTGCAAAGGACCGATTCCGCTTCAACGAAAATGTGGGGCCGTCCCGATCCCGTCTTCCAGCGTCCTGGTTCTATGCGGCCAGGTGGAGGCGGGCCGGTAGGCCTTACTGTCGGTCTGTCAGGAAAAGCCGATGATGCAAGGATCGATAATGCACTTATCGCGATAGCGTGGAAATTGGAACATGGGACCTCGAATGCGACTCCAGTATTAGAGTGAATGGACGAGGTATTGAACATACATTCATTCCCGACACCGCAGTCCACATAGCCCTACAAGATGCAGCCCACACGGTATCTGCTGAAGGGTCGATCCGTGTGGAAAGGTGAATCTTTCCCATGCCCATCCTCTGAAGTCGCATGCATGGGTTCGGTTCGCTAACCATTGCTCAACAGGTCCGCATATCGTCCCGTAAGACAATCAATCCCCCATCCTTTTTCCCCGAACAGAGCAAGCAGCCGCACACAACCAACCCTAAAGCAAGCAAGCAAGCGAAGGAAGCCCGTGCCAGATGCATATATATATATATACCTACGACATAAAATCTAACCCGGCCCGCGTCTGTCTATATAGTCTTGCCATCACACGTCCCAAGCCCGGCGAGAAGATAAAGCCGATCCGGACGCAGGCGCGCGCCGCCACCATCCTGCCCAACTTCGTCGGCCTCAAGTTCCAGGTGTACAACGGCAAGATATACAACGACGTTGTCGTCACCGAGGACATGGTTGGGCACAAGCTGGGCGAGTTCTCTCCGTACGTAGACCTCGCTCCCCCTCCTCCCTTCTTTATTTATTTCGCTTTGGCTGGACACACCAAGCTAACTAAGATGTGTCTGTTGCCTTCGCTATAGGACTAGAAAGCCCTTCGTCTGGTCTCGCGCCAAGTAAACGGGCTAGGCCGCGGGAGACTACGATTTCATAGCTGCGGATGGACGAGGAGGGAGACGGGATGCAGATGAAAGCTGTGCAGCATATTCAACGGCGTTTTATAGGCGCCAGAAGCGATGATACGGCATGCCGATTGCCCTATGTCCAATCCCATGTCCACTGTACACTACACGAAACCCAAAATGTAAAACATAACATGTCAATGACTGAAGAATCAAACGGGAATACGATAATCAATTCGTGCCCGTAGGCTTTCCTCGTTTCAGACCAAGGCAAAAAATGACAAACTGCTTTTTTAATACATGAAGAAATTGATAAGTTGGCCCACCCTGCTTCCGCAATGTGTTTCGGCCATGCTGGCCACCCTGTGTGAATCGTGATGCCATGTATAATCCCTGAACGCCATGCGCCTTTCTAGACCGAGGTCTGAGTATGCCCCTGTTGATAACCGTATCGTGAACCCCCCATCTGAAATATCGTCGTTCTCTATGGCGATGTGGTAGTACTCCAGTCGTACTCCCATCTATCGATAGAATTCGCTCCGCTTCACGTTGACGCCGTACTCGCCAACCGCCATTCCGAGGTCCTCCATGCTGAGAACGGTGCGGTTCTGGCTACCACCCTGTCCACCACCGCCATAGCCGGGTCTCTGGATGCCTAGCGGCGCTCCTCGTCCCTGATCCTTGCCACCCGCGGGCGCCTGCCCAGGCACGGCGATACCGGCGGCGGCGCCTAGATTTCCCATCGGATTGTTTGCACTGGTGTTCGAAGCCCGGATCCGACTGTACTGGTACGCGTCGGCCGCGACATCCGCGACGAACTTTTGTACGGCGAGCGCGATCAGACGCGCGAGGCGGGGGTCTGTGTGTGGTGGTGGCGGGAGACCTGCCTTCGTCATGTAGTAATTTGTGACGGCATCTGGAATCTGTGGGCAGATACGCTTGTTAGATCACAATCTACCGAGAACAAGACCTGCGGTTTTGAGGAAGCCAAAGGACGAGATCACACGAGGCAGCTTACGATGGGCGCGTAGTCATCCATCTTGGACAGGAACTCCTTCAGCGACGTGTCCTTCTTGTTGGCCATCTTAGCGTCTACCGGAATCGGATGAGGCTCTCCTTCGCTCTGCGGTGCGGTGCCCGATGGGACTTGCTCGTTCCCGGTTGGTGCGCTCGCCATGATGATGGGAGGTGCTCGTGTGGGTTTGACGCTCGGAAGAATAGTGCAGTGCGGTAATGTGATATATTGCAGGTAGCTGCGGTTGTATGTGTATATGATGTGAAGGGAGCGCTGTTTGGCAGTCTCGTCGAGAAGGTGCAGATTCTCGAGGCGCAAGTCGCAAGTGGCGATGTGTGTGCTTGAGTGAACGTGGAGAGGTTTGGGTCGCGGAGGACTCGCAAAAGGTCGTGGTTTTTTGAGCAGCAACTGATCGTGCTTATATAGCGGTAATTTCAAGATTGTAATTGAAGTGGAATTGTGTGGTGCCGCCTCGATGAAGCCCAGTTGTAGGAAGTGAATGTGGTTGATGATGGAAGGATGGAAGTTCAAGATGATTAGCTGAGATGATGATGGTTGGCGGATTAGGTAATAAGCGTGGAGCTAGCTTAGCCGGGGGGGCCATTTAAGCTGTGGTCTGTGCGCCATTCAAGATCCAGGGCACAAGATGCCGAATTTCTATTGGACGACAAATTGCGCAGAGTATCGTGCCTCTCTACAGCAGACATTCAGACGATCTTTAAACTGCCAAGTCAATATTTCGAATATTAGAGTTTCTTGCATGTCTGATCCAACAACCTCTAATAAACTAATGAATTACCTATTGGCTGAGAAATTTACTCTCATGCTGCGAGGAGCTGCAATGCAACCTTGCTGCAGATGTGCAAAAAATTACAAGATTGAAGTTCAAACATGTCTCTCAGCTACCTAAGGTTAGATAATATGTTCTGTCCACAAAATAGCACGTGGCCATGGCTCCATCCGAGATGCTGTCTCTGGGGCTGACGCTGCAGCTACTTCGGGACACTGGTCCGGAGGGCCGGCAGCGAAGCCGGAAATCGGGATTCAGCCAACAGAATGCAACCCCCGGCATCCTCTTCTCCAAAGCTGCTCACCGCTAATGCAGTTTACCCTCTCCCGATCCACATCCACATCCTGTAGAGTCACAGATCTCACGATAACGAGTCACGGTCTCAAACACGAAGAACGGATCCGGTTCCACGGTTTGGTGGTCTAGTGGTATGATTCTCGCTTAGGGCTCACCCTATAGCACTGCTTGCGAGAGGTCCCGGGTTCAATCCCCGGCCAAACCCGTCTCTCCGCCGTTCTCCGGCTTTCTTTTTATCTTAGCTAAATTTATAGTATAATAATAGTTGGTTATCGCGGTGGGTTTTAGTTCCGCTAACCTATGTTACTTTCTCGTGAAGATTTAAGGATTTCCTGTCCTACAACTGTTTTGGGAGAGGAGGGACCAATAACTTCCCCGTCGCCCACAGTTTTTTTACACCATATACGTAGGTGCAACTGATCGAACCCAGATGGGAGGACGGCAGGCACCCAGAAAGATTGGATGGCCTCATAGAATCCTACAGGTAGTCACAAGATTAGAGCACTCATGGCCTATTCCTAATACTGAAAGATAAAAGATACCCCCGTAAGGCAACACTTAGGATTGCCTAGGCAAGGTTTAATAGCAACCCTCCCAAGCTCCTATGTATATATATATATATAACGATATTATCTTATATTGATAGGTAACTATTAATATCTAAACAGCGTATCAGAGGCAGCTTGTAAAAAGATAGCCTGGCAAGGCTTATAAATTTAGTCTTAGGAGATAAGTTTTTGGCTCGGGGATGTCCGTGATGTAAGACTACCTACTAGGTACTATATATTATATGCCGTCTTGAGACACATAAGCATGGCCACAGTCATTTACCTGGTCATTTACAACATACCAATAAAAACCATTTCCACGTTCCAGGTAGCTGTGTTTAACCATGTCTCAGCTCCTTTGTCTAGCAGCAAACTGCATGAGTACTACTTCTATATTAAACCTTGTTGCCTGTCTTACCTCCCTTGCTTCACCATATACACAAACTGTTACAAGTGCTACTCATGGTGTGAGTAACACAAGTGTTGTGTGTCCATTCGATATTTCTCACATCTACTGTAGGCATATAAGAATATCACGGTTTTGCAACGTAACACTACATTTAAACATAATAAAATACGTAGGTAGCCTCGTTCAATTTGTGAGAAATTGCTTATTATAAGAACAGTATGAGCTTAGGTCATTCATTGTTCATGCTGTCATACGGATACATACGTTTCCTCGACTCGAAGTATTGTGGATTTCCGAGCTAGCATTTTGTGACGGAAGAGTCTCAGAACATAGAACATACCGCCCTACCCGTGCAAATTCGTATCGTCCAGTCAGGGGTCAAATCCGGGGATCATAGGGGCGAAGTTAGGCCCGAGCTTTTTACGCACTGCCCCCGGATTTTGACCCCTGACTGGACGATACGAATTTGCACGGGTAATGCGGTAGTAATGCAACTTGGAATTCATGTAGCATCTATGCAAATGCAGCTAGCTGTGTTACGTGGACTATCGAAAGAGGGGGTGTTCGTTTGAGGTCTCCCTGATCTGCTTGCCTGAGAGTACCTAGGTAGGTATAGTAAGTGCTATACTAAGGTTAGTATACTATCCTAGACCCGGTACCGGAATTGTCTCCTATTAGCACCATGAGAGTCTTGGTGCCCGGTCCAGAATTGGCGACGACGAACTTGTCTTGTTGTTGTTACCTAGGTACAGTTGTTACATACTGTACATATAGAAGTTGAGAGTAGGTAGGTACGGGGTTTGTTAGATCAAGGTTTCAATGCCTGCCTAGTAGATACTTACACGAGTTGTGGAAGATGTCATGTAAACATGGCACTGCAGCAGATTAGATCATAAGCGTCAGCCATCTTATCATAAAAGGGGCGCCAGCGCAGGTTGTCACCCTAATAACTCGTTGACAACCTCGAGTCCCGCGCTTCCAAGCTCATGATTGCTGGGTTAGAATACACTACTCGCCGAGGATAACGTCAGGACTGAACTTTAAATTCCACCAGACCGAGCAACCTATCCAACTTGCTACCTAGGTACATATGTATCTACATATGCTGCATTATGATATCTAGGTACCTACCTACATACATATATGTAACCATTCCACCAATGTCATCACTCACGTACTGTACCTACCTGGGTCCTGCCTGAGGTACATACGTACATACATGTATGTAAGTATATATGTACAGTAGCTAAGTATAGCCTGCTTATCTAATCCAATACCCAACTACCGCAACTAATTCCTACGATAAACTCAATCGAGCTTAGCGCAATTAATCGCGTCATGGGGGTTGCTCCTTCTTGTACAGTACTGTACCTACTCTGTAAGTAGATAAGTAGATACAGCCTGTAAAGCAGCTGAACTTTAGGCATTCACAAGCCTTATTATGGAGGCAGCTATCATGTGGGCTGGCAAACCACGTCATTTCTGTATTAGTTCAGTAGTCCAATATCCGACCAGTATCCGACCAGTATCCTATCCAACGCCTCCAGTTCTCAGTTCTGCCACTCTCACCACAATATGACACAATGTCCAATCCTAGCCTGCCTGCACTGTCTTACCATCACCAGTGCATACCAACATGTAGCTACGAAACAACAGAATAGAGTCGAACAATGTCCTTGTCCATCGCTGTCCATCCGCCTCCGTTCCCGTCACCTCTACACCAGCTTCCACCGTGACTGACAGCCAGGCTGACAAGAACTGACACCGACACCGTCGCCGTCACCCAACGCCATGTCTTCTTCCACCGTCGCCGGCTTCCCCTATCCCGAGCCTGAACAGCCTCACAACCTCGGCCCTCATTGTCGCCTCGCCCCTGTTCGAAACCCCTTCTCGGCTGCGCAAGGCATCCCCCCCGTGGCAGCACAGTTCTTCTACGCCTCGCCTATTCCCATCGACGATCCACTCTCTGCCATCGCTGCCACCACCGATCCCAAGTCTTTGCGAGCTACCCTCCAGCCCTTCTCCCCCGGAGATAACAACGCACTGGAGGCCGCATGGCTCGGTCTCGTTACCGACCAGTATTCTCGAAACCATGACCATGCACGTCGGAGGCGGAGCCCAAGCCCCTCCTTGGCAAAGGCCAATGCTACAAGACTGGCCACCATTGCACACGATCTCGCCGTGAAGCATGCCGAGAAGCACGCACGTGAGGGCTCTAAACGAGAGTCTATATCAGCTTTCGATGGAACTGCACAGGCAATAGACGGTGCTTCTCCCCCCTGCTGTCCAGAATTAGTGGTCGATGTCGGTCTTGCTTTGCGCAACTCATTCTGTGCTGTCGCCAGGCGAAGACAACACGTGTTGGACCCAGAAGCTGTTGCCCAGACTGTTGTGGCAGAAATGCAGACAATGCGAAGTGAATCGCTGGGCACTGCTACAGAACGCGGGAGATCCAACACCATCACATCCACGTCCTTGGGTCATTTAGTCAACGACCAAGTCGGATTGAGGCGCGGGTCGTTGGGTCTGGCTCACAATACATCCGAACCCTCAAGCCTGGAGCAATCTGGGGGTGCGAGAGTACAGTCGTATATTGTAGGCCAGTCTTCTACCGAACACAAATCCGTTGCAGGTGCTCTCGGCAAGTCATCGCTTCCGGACGATGGCATCTCGGGAAAGCCCTTTATCCGAGTTGGTACACCGGACACTACCATATTCTCCCAGCCGTCATCTCTTTCAAAAGCAGTTCCGCAACCCTCACCAACGCAAGCTGAAGAGCAGAGGGCACGACTACCATCGATTGAGAAGGTATCGTCCTCCCGTCCAGAAGATAACCCTCCCGGGAAGAGCTCCGTCAATGTGCTAGTTGGAGTATCGAGATTACGTATGTAGAAGCCCAAGTGATTGGGTTTGCCCATTAGATGATCACTCTTGCTCCGTGGGCTTTTCGCCCAATGTTTAGTTTGCTGTATCATAAGTACTAACAGCGCAAAATAGACGAGGTGGCCCTTCCAGCGTTGCAGATGAAACCCATTTACTGGTCCCCAGTCAATGACATTGCTACCGTGCTTCGGGCTACCTGGTTCTACCGGTCAGCACATACTAACCGGCTTTCTCTCCAAACATTTTGCTGACTTTACGCAGGGACGATATGAGACCCATTGACCCTTGCGTCGCTAACCAACTCGAGGCGGGTTATCGAGAGTTGAAGCCGCATACTGAAACTTGGAACGATGAACTCCGGTCCGCCGTTGAAGTCGGCCCATTAGGGGAAGAAAAGGTCTCGCACCCACTGTGGCCGAAACTCCCTGATTCAGGGAGTAAAAGGAACGATGGTATGGTGGATCCTCTCCTGTCTAGTGACCCGTTCTGTGCGGCTCGCTGCTTTCATGGTGAGGCGGCAGCCGAGGGTACTCTCCTCCCGAGTGCAAATGAGGACAACTCCTCACCACTCCATACTCAAAGGAAATTCGAGCAGTACCACGTCATCTATAAAGATGAGGAGAATGCATTCCTCTTGAAACCAAGTCTGAAGCCCTCGGCATATTACGGTCGTCGACCTGTATCAAAGATTGTTCGTGGCATGACTATAGGCATCCCAGTAGTCAGAGGGTTTAATTATGAGGTGTGGAAAAGTAAGCATCAGAAAAAGAGGACCCAGCAGCAGATTCTCTCCCAAAGACATCTATATCCTCCTAATTCCCATAGCGATGATCGCAATGAGACCTGCTTGGCTTGTAAAGCCGAGAAGGACCGCAACCAAGTTACAGAGTAAGTTTTCCTAAAATCATTATATTCTCGTTGTAGCAGGCAGCAGGGGGGGAGGTGCTAGATCTAGAACCTCTACTCCTATCTTCTCTAAGCTATTTTTCAACTTCGAACCTAGATCATAGATAACGATAGCTGACTTCGATTTCTAATAGTCTTGTTTTTGTGATCCACGGAATTGGTCAGAAACTTGCCGAGCGCGTGGAGAACTATCACTTCACTCACGCTATTAATGCATTCCGGCGAGCTATTAATGTTGAATTGAACAACGACGCGGTAAGGGCTGTTCTTCGCGACGGGCAAAATGGCATCATGGTTCTTCCCATCAACTGGCGACAAGATCTCTCTTTTGAGGATGGAGGCCCTATGAGAGAAGAAGATAAAGCCAATCACCCCGTGGAAGCCTTTGGCTTGAAAGATATTGAGCCTAGGACGATTCCGGCCGTGCGTAGTATGATATCAGATGTTATGTTTGATGTTCCCTTCTACATGTCGCAACATAAGCCCAAGATGGTTGCTTCGCTCGTGAAAGAAGCGAATCGCGTTTATAGGTTATGGTGTCGAAACAACCCCGGGTTTTCGGAGAAGGGACGAGTTCATTTGATTGCCCATTCCTTGGGCACTGTGATGTCGGTCGACGTTCTATCGAGACAGCCTACCTCTGTTCCGAGTTTACAGATTGCCAAACCACTCGACATGCAGCTCTTTGAGTTCGATACAAAAAATCTGTTTCTTCTCGGTAGCCCAGTTGCCTTCTTCCTGTTGCTAGAAAGGGGCGCATTGTTGCCGAGACGGGGGCGACTCAAGCCCGGAGCCAATGGGGTTGACGTATGGTCGACTGATGTAGTCGGAGATGCAGGCAAATTTGGATGTTTAGCTGTCGACAATATATACAACATCCTTGCTCGCGAAGATCCAGTTGCGTATTTACTCAATGGGACAATCGACCCCATGTTCGCAGCTAGCTTGAAAACAGCGTACGTACCTAGCGCATCGCCGTCATTCCTACAGTCGATGGGAAGCGCGGTGCTAGGATTCGTCCCAGGAGCCTCATCTGCGTCTACGACTGCTTCGCATCCAGCCTTTGCCAAGCCCCCGACCATACGTCTTCCGTCACAGCTCGAGCTCGAAGTTCATGACTTCACGCGCGAGGAGATAGCCGAGAGGAAGGCGCTTCTTCTAAATGACAACGGGCAAATCGACTATTTCCTAAGGTCAGGCGGTGGGCCTCTGGAGCTGCAGTACCTCAACATGCTTAGTGCTCACACGAGCTATTGGGTGAACCATGATCTCATCCGCATGCTGTGTCAGGAGATTGGGCGCAGGCCGGGGAAGGAGAATACGTTGCCTGCACTCCGGGCCATGAAAGTCGCCAAACGAGGCTTTGCGCCCTCAAGCTGATTCTGTCAATCGGGTTATCTATGTCCCTCCCGTAACCCGTCTTCCGGTTTTTAGACTAGGTGTTGTGTAGATAGATAGTTCTAGGCACAACCTAAGTAAAGTATATAGATCGTGGATACCCCATATTGCGGATTTATTGGTTGTTTAATAGAGTTTTGATCTTTGCTGTTGTTGGGTTTCTGAAATGCTTTGTGGATCCAGGTCAGTTCGAAGCTTTAACCCCTATAACCTATTGTCATGAACCCTATGTACGTAGTAAGCAATATACTGTTGTTGCACGAGGCTCTCTAAAACACCTACGTGAGGCTATTCTGATTGTATACAGAAGTCCTTTTGTCTTTATGTCTTGTGACACCCATGAATGTTATCTCTGTTTACAGTGTAGGACTATGTACAATCTGTCCCAATCTTAGCTATTCGAGGCGGGAAGTGAATGTTGCCTAGGTTCCACTATTGGTCTGATCAAGATTATCGTTGTTACGCGAAGATGTCTATACCTATGAGACCTTCGTAAGCTAGTCCGGCTATATACGTAAATTTATTTGTTCCACCGAAGCAGTAGTATATCACTCAGTGAGCAGTCAACTATTCAACTATAGCTGTGACTAATAACCGCTATTGCTTCACGGAAGATCTTAAACCGTCTATGCAAACTAATCTTCTCTATAAGCATGCTTTATTCTCTGTCACACGGGCGTGGTATTATCACATAGAGAGGGAGTTAGGGAAGATAGCAGAAGAAATTCAACGGGTTCATGTTGATATATATAATTACAGTTAAAGATGAGACTGCACAACGTGGCAAACATTTTATTTCAATATGTATATAACCCAACCCAGACCACAAAGCTGTTTTAGAGCCTTACGCGCAATAAGTATTCCAGGTACATTCTTTGTTTAGTACAAGTTTAATAGACGATCGCAACTTGAGGTGGGTGGCAACCTCCCAAATATCTCGTAACACATAAAACGGATATCGTTCTCTGGCCTTTTGTTCTCCTTACCGACGTGGCGGCTCTTGGCAGTAGCCGTTTGCCTCCTCATCATCTTGTTGCTCTTGTTTCCCGTGAGCCCCAGGAACACTCTGCAATATATTAGACAATTAATTACAGCCGCTAGCTAATGTTAGCTCGGGTAAACAACAGTGGTTAGAGCGAAGTTGACTCCACAATTCCCAAATATAATCATGTTAATTACGCGTACCAAGGGATTGGATCCGACCCGAGCCATCCTACACATTATTATGTATAATTATATTCCATCATTTGAGCAGGAGGCTACTGGCTCCGCTAGTTCACGAACTACCTAACTATCCGAGACAGCCGTACGCGAGGCCAAGGTAGGAGGTCGCGAAGTTCACAATTAGAAGCGAGGCTATTCAGACATAAAAGTTGTCGTTTGCCCGCCTAGCTTAATGAGGAACAAGGCATCTATGATCCCCTTGGCCGCAGGGAAGATTATTGCAAATATGAACACGCTTCCAAGCCCTTATTACAAATCATCTGGCACCCCGTCTTTTGTGAGTGTTGTTGAGAGTCCACGATACCTAACGAAGTTCTCGGCTTGGAAGTTTTCCCGGATGTTAGTCCCTAGCCTATAAGGTTTAAAAACACTCTCACTAGATATCTTTATTACCCCCTTCCTCTAGGCGCAGGGACTCTGTTGGCATGTCATGACAAGTTGTTGTACAAGAATCACGTGGTTCATTCAACTAGATGCGCCAGCTAACAGTATAGAGAAGGATGTCTTTGTTCTACGAAAATCGGCATCACAACAAGAGTCGATGAGCGCGAGTTTCAAACCCATGGTTACGTAAACATCCACAACCCAAATCCAAATACCTAAGTATTGATGACTAAAATAATAGTCTAACAACCTTACAACAAATAGTACAAAATCATGATTTGCGGATATTATTGGCTCTTTCCGTTGATTTAGTGTTGAGTAGCCAAAATACCATCGAGGAGGAAATTCCGTTTCGATGTCGGTTTCAACGGATGAGTTGCAATCAGAGGTTAAGTAGGTCTCGGCAGCAACATCAGTACACCATAGAAAAGAATTACCACGTTTTAGTGCTTAGTACGTACTGTAACAGGAGCCCTAAATGGTTATTGACCTCCCTGTTGCTGGAATAGGTTTGGCTAGGTATTCATTTGGCTGTGCCGCTCTTGGGCGCTGTTTAGGGCGGTTCGTTGGTCTTGGGGTGAGGCACAGCAATGCTTGAACGGCGCACACTATCCTTTCCACACCTCGGCTAATAACTTGCCGTGCTCTCATCGGGTGACCTATGCGAGATCTACCGCATAGGATATCTTCGTACGCATGGTCTTAATGATGAGAGGGATTCGAGGGTTGGGGGGGGGGGGGGGGCCTGGATGCGTATTGTGGTGACTTTAGGTACGAGCCTAGATTGATACGAGATTAGAGCCAAATGAATAGCAGACTCAACCCCCTCCCCTAATAGTCAAGAAGCTAGGGTTTAAAAACTGGGTATCTCCATTCTAGGCCTTAGTTACAGCAAAGTACCATATATGTTTCTCCTTTGTACCTCGCAAGTAGAGGCGGATGAGAACTATTTATGGAGTCCTTAGTGGTTGGTTGGGTTGGAAATCCCACCGACGGCCGCAACAAGGCCTCTACCTACCTACTCACCACCCTCCGCTTTTGAGACGGCCAGGGGGACCATCTAGCCCTCTGCCAAACTCGGACATCGTCGTCGCCCATTCGACGGGGGACACAGCCTGCTCCATTCGACAGTGATAAGACACGTGTTGGGGCGGTTGCAGAATCCAACCGAGCAGCTTGCTCGCCACCCCACCATCCCATCTTTCGATCCCACGGGGGTACTAATGACAGGTGACAAGATGCCAGGCCGTTTCATGTACAGACCCATATATGAGAGACTGGGCTCTCGGCCTCGTTCAAGTCTGACTACACCCCCCGGGGCGTGCGGTACTTTTTCGGGGGGGGGAAGAAGAGTGCTTACCTAGCCAGCCGGCTTCGTAGATCCCTTGACTGCCGGGACTAGGGGGGACATTTGATAATATCTGACCGAGAAGACGACTTGCTGTGACAAAAAGGACCATCGCAGATAATAACAGCTATAACGGAGCGGACCTAACTGTCCAAGGCAGGGGGCTTCCTTATGCGTTGCCCGTGAGTAACCGTGTGGAAAACGGACTGGTGTTCTCCCGCAAGGGCCAGGTTTTCGGAGACATTACGCGTGCATGGTGGCGAACTGCGAGTTCTATTGTGCTATCTAATTACTAAGAAGTTCACATAGCGGGAAACTACGGCTGTATGGTGGTTGATCTTCATGTCATGGTAGTGCGTTGGTGGCAATGTTGTTGGACGTAGAGGTAGGTACCTGGACTTGAGTGAAGACAAAGGTGACGTCTACCCGTTTTATGTATATCGATCCGTGAGGAATCTGCCTAAGCAGAAGCGCTGCATGCTTCCTAGTCTGTCTGGAGTCGTATCGAGTTGATTGCCTATGGAAAGGCGGTATACGATTTCATTCGTCTGTTTCCTCGTGCCCCTTTTCTTGAAGTCTATATAAACGTTTTTTTTTTTNTTTTTTTTCCAGTCTTTCTTTTTTTGGAGATGGAGGGTCACAGTTACATCGAGACGCACATATTCACAACGACGCCTAGCACTTGTACCGTAGATCATGTATGTACGATGGGTTCTCCTCATGTGCGTCATATGGCTCGGGACAGCACTTTTTCATGCTCCGTGCCGCAGAAGCGCATCAGCTGGTACAAATTCTTCGCACTAAAGTGTCTTTCTATCTATGCGGCTTGTTTTGCTATATCACTACTGTGTGCCGGCTTTTTCCTGTTACGGTAGATACAAAAACGAGGCTTTGCACTACTTCAAAACATTTGTCGATAACTTCCTACACGAAAGCTACTGCCTCATGTCGCACCATGGCTCCTAAATCGATTTGTTAGCGTTAACTCAGGCATCTCGGAGTAGCGAGGAAGGTGGTTTAGAATATGTATACGGCGTAATATGCATAGCATAGTTGAAACTTGTCGTTGGCAACTGGCATCCTCGTTGGTAGGCTATATATGGAAATGGAAAGGCATATAGACCATTGTACGACAGTGTGTCACCTAACACCTAAGAGTAAGTAACAACACTCTCAGCAGCGAGCATCTTTCCCGCGCTCATCACTGCGGCCCAGGCAGTAAGTACATAGAGTTCCATCGCAGGATGGTAACAGTTGAGGATTGTAACATTGATATGTAACTAACATGCGAATTCGATGTCCCTTCACAGTGTGATGCCAAAGCTACTCATTCTATTTGTTTCGAGACACCTATCCAACTACTGGCAAGCATATGTCCCCTCTTTCCTCTGCCATCCTCACCAGCTAGCTCTTCACTGTGTGACCCCCGGGGTTTGTGAATGCTTTTTTCTTCCCCCGACTCATAGGCGGATACGTCAGATGGTGGCGCCTGCGTAGAAGTAGAGTTAAGAAACGCTTGCCTACTGGTCACCGAGTGCTTAGCATAGCTAGCTAGGCCTTGTTCTACACAAACATAAATAGTGTCATCAATCAAGCGCCAACATAGACAGCCCCAAGCCCCAAGCTCTAAGCCCGCGGTGAGTTGTGAGCAGGACCAAGGGGACACGTGTGTAACGAGCAGTGTGCGACGATGAACCAGTTGGCGGCTTAGACTATTCCATCTTGTTTCAAGACCAGACCAAGACCATTGTGCGGCTAGATTGAAAAACGCTGCTCTCGCATGGATTCTGCAGCCATGGTGGAATTCACGCAATGTTCTCAGTTCTCATATGAGCGCAACGTAGCAATCGCAAGGCGCCTCCCAGGAGGCTTTTCCTGATCGAGCATCGTAATTACTGCACTGGGCAATCAGCCCTAGATACGAGGATCGGGCCGGGATCAATGCCGCCTCCGTGAAGGGGAAAAAACGTGGCAGTGCTTTTTATAGCTCCCATTTGTTTCAATGACCTGGGTTCGTTTGAGCCTCGCGGAAACCTCGCGGAAACCTCGCGGAAACCTTGCATTGCAGAGTGTGCGAGGAAAAGGATTATGACATGTCGCACGCGGATTTACCTGCTATCTAACAGCCATCACAGGCTTGGGATGCGGAGTACTTACAGAGCGTTTGAGAAGTTTCGCTTGCAACGACCGTGAAAGAGGGTGGTAACGCGGAATGGGTGACGATAACAAACCCACCGGCTCTAGGCATATAGTAGTTTACGGCAAACGCGGTGGTGGGGAAGTAAAAGGCTATCCAGCCTCAAAGCTGTGACCGATGTTAGGTGGTAGATGGATAGATGTACACACACAAACCCACACACACACACACACACATACACACACACGCACGCATGAAAAGCCCCAGTTCCTCGGGAACAGAGCCACTGATTTGATTGAACTTGAGTCGACAATGATTGACCGGGCCCACGGCAAGGAAGTGATTCGCTTAGGCTCCATTCTGCCGAGTCTCGACTTGGCTAGAGGGTAAAGAGTACCCCTCATTCGAACCGAGATTCCCAAAGTAGCGCGTGAAACATTGCGACAGTTTAAGGTGAAGGTAGCGAGTCCGCCAGCGTAAAAAGTCGGGAAGCTGAACGAAGATGGACCTGAGATTCTTGGTGACGGAAGAGGCAGTGTGCATGAGCGGACATGAAGCGGACCTGGGGCCTTTTCTGTATATTTTTTTCCTGGCCTTCTTTCTGGCTGATTGTGGGACGGTGCTCGTACTGTAAGCCCTCTGGGTGTCTGCTGCTTGACAAGAACTCGCAATCTGTTGCCGTCGGCCGAGGCTTTCACCTTCTGGTTATTTGTGTGTGTTTTTGGCTTGTGTTAGGATAGGTTGGGCTGGGTTGGTTTGGGTTCTGTCTGTTCTGTTTGTTCTGTTAAACTGCTAAGTTCACCGCAAGAGTCGCTGGAAACGAGGGTTTCGAAGACTCTGGTGTCACACTGATCAACGGAAGCGGAGCCTGGGGTCAGAAACAAGTCGTCTGGTTGGTTGTCGAGCGTCTGGATGCGGAGAATGTCGAGTTGGGCGACGAATCAACAGCAACTTTCAAAGACAAGTACCTAAATCTTAAGCTGACCGCTCTTCTTGGCTGAAAAGGTCGGCTAAAGGACTGTGTTTCTATGGCTTCGACGCAGTGAAAGAGCGGCTTTCCACCCAATCTTCATACCCCGGCAAGCCTGGGGCATCGGTACCTTGCAATGGCACACTACTACAGTACGGTAGGTAGTCCACGCCCATCGCCCATCGCCCATTTACCAACCTACTACCTACCACTGTACTCCATGACCCTATGACCCTGGGAGCCTCCCACTCCCACCCGCTATAATCCGCACGCAACCCACGTCCCAAGGGGCTGGGGACAGAACTGGGAGGGGGGTTGGTGTAAGACCCGGGGTGGATAGCTCAAGGTCGATGCAGCTATAAAATGTGGACTCGTCAAGGGTTCCAATCATCGAGGCCCCGTACCAGGTACGTAGGAGCTACCAGATGCATACATGCCTCTTACCTAGGTACTATAGGTATTCACCTGCATATCGAGCATGTGAATCAAGTCAACTTAACCGCAGTGTATCTCAATCTGTTAGTGAGGCTGAAACTTCTGATTCCTCCTAGCGAGCATGTTTGTTTCTCTTATTATGCATCTCTAACAGCCGACCGGTCTGGCACAAGACGACAAGGCTTGCCTCCGCTATACGCTACAGTTTATTCATAGCTTTGTCTCTCAGGCTAGACCAGGTTATACCTGGTAGTGGATATAAGTATCCTGGTTACTGAAATCTGGCAACCGGAAAGCATGCATCAAGCGACGGATCTACAGTACGTAGATGCACTATGTAAAACCGTCAGCACTTTCTTTCTCCCGAGAAGAAGAANAAAAAAAAAAGGGAAAGGACATCGTTAAATTGCCTAGGTCATCTAGTGTAATTGAGGATTTCTTAGTCTTCCATGGCCTCAGATCGTACATAATACAGTACTCATAGACACCGATCGTTGTACGGGATTCCGCGCCGGTTCTCAAAATACAATACCTGGTCACTAGATCGACACTAATCCGCCTATGGAACAATGGAGCTGAGGCTCGGAGCTTAGAGCGGGTCATTGGTGACCGTCCGATGCAATGCGCACATAGAGAGAGAGATCCTTTGGATAATATCCCGAGCTATATTACTACCTCTGCCATGAAACATATAGATGTACCCTGCTTCCCGAGTCTTATCGCGAGATGACTGTCCGCTATCGGGTGTATCTGTTCGACCGGCGCGGAAGTTCTCGCTCCGTTCATCACCGCAATTGGGGGGGGGGGGGGGGGGGTTGTGGCGGCGCCAAGTTCCCAGCACCACCTGACCACGAGCGAGCGTTCCTGCATGGCACGCCGGACGGAATGCCATGTGGCTCGAACGTGCGACAGCGGCAGAGCATCGGCGTCTGACACGCCGTGGCTGTGGGCAAGTATACTAACCTAGGCACACAGAGGTGGGCGAGAGAAGTTTTGATGCGTCAATGATGACCAACATACACACGTCTTTTCTTTCTCTCGTCTAATAATAAATATGGTTGGTTGTTGTTGTTCTTGTTGTTGTTGTTCATTTAAAAACTTAGCGGTTGCTTGTTCGGGAGCCTCATAATCTAATTATAGCGCCACGGCACCTAAACCAGATCAGCTGTTCCTTCAAATGTCGGCTCCGTAGATTTTTTCCCGGAAATGGTATCATTGCACACTCCTGCATTCCTCGAGAGTTTCAGTAGTCTGTAGCGCAGTGCGGCCGACGATAACTGGTCTACTGTAGAAGATCCTTGCAGAATCATCGGGAGAGCTTATTAGCTTCAGGGTTGTTTCTATAGTAGTACCTACATCGATAATAAACAATTTTAAGTAATAAGACGTAAGCGAGCCGTCTCGGCCGAGAGATTTGTGTTGGTGGCTGCTCGTTCGCTCCATGGACATGGACGTCATCTCTCCCCCAGAATTATCATACGCAGGATTCAACAAATGTCGCCAACGAATATTTACGATTTGATTCTCGAGGTCACGAAAACCTCTGTTGGCCCGGATTTGCGTATTCACTGCCTGGCGAGGAGGGAGGCTATGCATCGCAACCGCGCATCCTATGACCATTACGAGTCTATCAAAACGGATTGTGTTCTGTTAGCCTAGTAGTTGGTGTCAGACTGGGGTCCAACGTTCCCTCGTTACATTCTATCTGCCATTTGTCTGTCTAGTAATGCCGATTGGACTCAAGTAAGTTCAAGTAGTGAACTTTTGTCTATAGTCGCCCGATTTGTTCGTCGACGTCCGGCCCTGTGTCTCTTCCCATTCCGAAAGCAGTATATCCCCGGGTCGAATTGCATTGTATCTATCTACTTAGTCGAAATTTTGCAATTGCCCAATCGGTAGCATGCCACAGCGTCGGGTCCGATCAGTATCCAGCAAAGGCTCCTTCGATGCAAGAGCCTGCAAGTGAGATGCCAAATCTGCACGCTGCACCAGGC
>NQIM01000370.1:0-41903 GCA_003426235.1 Xylaria polymorpha | reverse complement strand
ATCCTTGGCAGTCTCAGGGGGTGAGGGCAGATCCACGGCGGCTTGTAGTTGTCGCTTGGCTTCTCTTTCACCGAGATGGTTCCGTTAACCCTGTCTTCTACCCTACCTAATGTTTCTTATTATGACTCTACATATTGCTGGCATTAAATGTGGGTGTGTCTTTTTTGGCTTGATCTGTTCCTGCTCTGCTGTCGCCTGTCTCAGGGTTCGACCCGAGCAGACCAATCGACCCGGGCAGCCCAACGCTCCGTCCAGCACAAGGCAGACAAATCTGTCCGTCTGTGGAGTCATGTGCATCGTGTTTCTTGTGAGCTACTTCTTTCGAGCAATGAGAAAGATATGCATCCATTGTGGTGAAACCTGAATCGGATGGCAAGTGACAGTAATTGGTCTGTGAATAAGCCCGCCCCCTATCGATGGTGTTAGTTGGAGGTGGGCAGGTGTAGGTATGTACTAGACTGGATAGATCTACAGTGTACTAGCTGGGAGGTACATCTACAAAGGTACCTTCCCACCTAACCAACAGAGGCAAGATACGCCTCTCCTTTTCCCTCTTTGTACTGGCAGTGGATCTATCTCAAAGGGCCTCCCGCTCCGGCGCCAACAACGCCTCCGCCGCTCTCTCCTCGCCATTCCCGCATATATAGAGAACCGCAACCACCCACCACCACCACCACCTCTTTTTTACATTCCCTCACCTCAATTGCCTGGGCAATACTGCATTCTGTCTCTTCTTCCACCACTCTCCCCCGCCTTCCTTTTTTCTTCAATTCTTCAATTACGCGTTTACGCGGGATTTTCCCTGGTGGTATCCATTCCCTTCACTCGGTCTCTTGTGCATTGTTGCAGCCGTTTTGTGAAATCTTGACTTGAGAACACGCTGCATTGTTCTGGTCCCAACCATCCACCATCACAGTTTTGTGTCATAAAGGTTCCTCGACAAGCTACTTGCACAATCGTCTTTGTACACTCGCCATTCCTTTGAGTGTCGCAGGCAATCGGTCATTGAGTATAAGTTGGACCTAATTTGCCGTGCCAAATTTGCCGTTCCATCTTGCCTTGACCATCCTTTCCTTCATTCACCAACAAAACACAACGAGATATTTCGAGAATCCAGACTGCTGCTAGTCGGCGTCACCATCAACAAACCAACCAATTTGACTTTTTGCAACAGTTGATACATCCAACATGCTGTTCAAAACCGGGTTCATGGCCATCTTGGCTGCTGGTTCAGCTATGGCCCACATGAACATGAATGACCCAGCTCCTCTGACGTACAAGGGCAACCCCAATACTCAGGAAGCGAACACGGACTACTCGATCACGTCCCCGATTACTGCCGCCCAGTACCCGTGCAAGAATACCCTCAAACTTCTTGGCACGGCCGACGCTACTGCTGTCACGACCTACTCTCCTGGCCAGCAGGCAACTATGACCGTTGAGGGCGGTGCACCCCACAACGGCGGATCGTGCCAGTTATCCCTCTCTTACGACAAGGGAACTACTTTCACAGTCATCAAGTCCTTCCACGGCGGTTGCCCGCTTTCGTCTGGCCAGAAGTTCGACTTCACCATTCCCTCTGATGCTCCAGAGGGCGATGATGTCGTCTTCGCATGGACTTGGGTGAACAAGACAGGCAACCGTGAATATTATATGTCATGCGCCGTCGTTAACATCAAAGCCGGAGGCTCGAAGCGCGCTATCATCTCTAACGAGAAGCGTGCCACCGTCGCCTTCGCCGATCGCCCGCAGGTCTTCCAGGCCAACCTTGGTGGTCAATACTGTACTGTAGAAGGTGTCGATACTGAATTTCCCGAACCCGGCCCGGATGTGGAGGTAGCAAGCGGCGCAAGCCTCGGCTCTGCTGTCATCTGCGCGACGGGAGAGAAAGCTCCCACGGGCGGCTCTGGGTCTGGCTCTGGCTCGGACTCCGGCTCGGGTTCTGGCTCGAGCTCTTCTTCATCTGCTCCTGCTCAAGTCACAGCCACCTCCTCTTCATCTGCGCCTGCTCAAGTCACAGCTACCTCCTCTTCAGCTGCTGCAGTGTATGTAACTTCCCCCTTTGCGAGTATCCCTGCGTCTAAACTGACAATCCTTTCTAGTACACCAACAGGTGGAGTCTTTTTGACCACTGGCGGTGCCGATGTTCCTACAACCCTGATTACGGCGACCTCATCCTCGGCTCCCGCATCTTCGGCTTCCGTATCTTCCGTCCCTGTGTCTTCTGCAACTTCGGTACCCACAACTTCGGTTCCCGTTGCCACCTCGACAACTGTCGTCTCACAGCCAACCCCTACTGGTACCGTCACTGGAACACAAACGGGCGCTTGTACCGATGAAGGCGCTTGGAACTGCATTAGTGGTTCAAGCTTCCAGCGGTGTGCTTCCGGCCAGTGGAGCCAGGTGATCCCGATGGCACAGGGCACTAAATGCACTCCGGGAATGAGCAGTGTCCTTAGTATGAGCAGTCGCCGGCACCGCTTCCGCCGTGGTGCCCACAAGTGGTAAATTACGGCACTAGCCTGATCAACACATTCGCCCCGTTCCTCAAGTCGGTTGCGAACAAAGGGGTTTTCGACATTTCAGTTTTGATGTACATACCTTTTCCCTTCTTGCCTTTTTTTCTTCTTCCATTCTAGGGCGCCGAAGGCGGCGCACCCCCAAAGCCATACACTTGTACAATAGGAAACGGCCTAGATGAGACGCAATGACACAAAATATACCCGAAAGATGCTATAGTTCAAGCAATTTCTTATCCCTTAGCTTAGATTCTACTGTTACTATCTTCAACTGCTGTGATAGATCAGTCAATCCCAATAGATGAATCTTCAAAGCACTTAACATGCCCAATTCTTCAACATTATGAAATAATTCCGAGCCTGACGTAAAGTAGTTCCTCCTTCTATCCTTGTATTGTATTATTATTAGATGCACAGCCTTTCGGTGGTATTTTGCAATGGGTGAAAGAAATATTAGCTAGCATCAGTAAGTAAATGCTCTCTGTTGTTAGTCTACCCGTATTATACCTAGGTAATTAATCTCCAAGCTACCTATATAAGTAGATAGACACCTTAATACTTGGAACGCATAGTTCACCAACCCGTAACCCCGCCATTAAGCAAAAGTGTATCCAGTGTCTTCCCGTCTCTCAAAAGCCGTATACTCACCGCGCCAGTAGGCTGTTCAACGTCGGCATTTCCTTGCCAGAGCACAAAGCCACTCGGCCCACCAGATACTCTCTGCAGCTTGGTCTCAGCTGAGCTCAGCTTCGGCCCCAGCGTCAATGGCTGGGCCGTCGGCACTGTGATTCTAGCCGACAATCCCGAGTCCTTCGCCCCTTTCCGGACCGCTATCGTCACTTTGACTGACGTGCCGCCTTCGACGGTAGACAGGCTTGGTACGATGAAATAGCTGTCTTGAATGCTAAACTTTTCGGCCCCCAAGCCCCCGGCTGCTACCGAGAATGACGAAGAACCGCCGATTCTGGAATGATCGATCGCGAACGGGGCGAACTGCGTCTCGCCGAATACGGACGTACCCGTCGCGTTCTCGGTGGTTAGCGTCTCCTTGTAGCCGTTGGAGAATACAATCGCAATTGTCCGCTCTTGTCTCGCCTTGTCTAGAATCTTCATTGGAAGTGAGCAACCCCTGATTACCTGACCCGGACATATTTCATGCACGTACTCTGATTCTTCCCGATAACGCCAACCGGTGATTCTCAGTCACGTCCCAGGTCACGTTGATGGGCTTGATGCTCATCGGCTGTATGGCGTCCTGTAGACTCACGCTCGCGGGCACGGTGTCGATCATCCGGCTCAGCAAGTCGACGCACGTGTCGAGGAAGCCGTCGCCCTGCGCGTAGAGCGTCTTCATCGTGGCATTGCCGTCGCTCTCGTATAGTCGGAGGTCGGAGCGGCTGGTCTCGTTGAAGCTCGTCACGAGGGATCCGCCTCTGTTTCCGCTCCCGTCGATGTACTCGTGCACAACGCGCGAGTCGAACATGCCCCGGGTCGAGTCGAAGTTGATCCCGCCATTGGTGTTGTTTTCCGAGACCATCGAGTCGTCGGAGACCTCGGGGAAGCCGCTATGGTGAACGGACCTGTAATCTTTGATTAAGTCTCTTCCTTCCTCTCTTTTCCCATATCTAAACCGGGACGTAAAGAAATGCGTGGTGACAAGTGTTTATGTTGTTTCTCTTACTTACCCAAGTGTATGGCCACAAGCCGTCAATGAGATAGCCTCCGCCTGGTCGATTCCAGCTCTCTCGAACTGCTCGAGCGTCTCCTGCAGGCTTGTTCCCGGCTCCGGGACCCCGGTGGTAGGATCCGCCCCCGAGGCGTCGACGCGCCCGGGCCGGAAGGGTATGTACCTCCCGCCGCAGAGATTGACGGACATAACGGTGCCAAGGGCGACGAGATCAGCCACTGTATCACACATTAGATATTCAGCCATTAATAATGCCGTCATATCTTAAACATCTCCCACTGTAGATTAAGCTTCTTGAAGTAGGTAACGAATAAAACAGTCGAATTATGTAATACTAATTTATTTTATTTAAAAAGTTTACTTACTAGGAACAAATTCATTCACAAAAGGCCGCCAGAACGTGAAGCTGTCGTTGAAGGCACTCCCCTTGTTCTCCTCGCGGGCAGTCTCGAAGCCGATACTGGCGTCGACGCCCCCCGTCCCGGCCCCCCACGTCGGCGGTGACTGCAACACTCAGAGTCAGTTACCCGTCATTTTTGGAGCGTGATTTGTAGGGGGTTCAAAAGCTGCTAGCTGGGCAATATCTTTAGCCCTACAAAGAAGAAAATCTCGTTCCTTTGAAAATTTTCCAAAACGAGAAGAAAACGGCTCCGAGAAATTCCCTTACTGAAGTCGTGGAATACGACCCGCAGCCACTGCGCAGACGTCGTGCGGCCCGAATTGTCGGCCGCCTCCCCGATCTGCGTCACGTACCGCGTGCACGGCGTGATGGCCGAGGAGAAGTTGGACGCGTACGTGTCCCAGTTGTCCACCAGGATGTGTTCGAGCTGCGATACCTGGGGGCTTGGGTAGTAGAACATGGCCGTCGCTCCTTGCATGCATGGTCGCATGAAGAAGATGGCCGTGAGTGATAGGGGACGCATCTTGATCGTGTTCGGCGAGCGTAGAAGTGTTCCTCACGTCTAGTCTACGAAACGACGACTTACATAGCTCGGTGAGAGATTTATACGTAGGAGCCCCGGCCCCGTCGACCTCGGCGCATTGCCGTTACGAGCCTAACGTCCCGGCTCGGGGATACATTACGAGCGTGGTGCTCACTCCCACATGGTCGTATTGCATCTGCGCCGCTTGTTGACTTTCCAATATCTGTGGACGTGGTATGGGTGGTGGATTATATCCTGGTCTATGCACGGACTAGTAAAGGTGCTCAGCCAGACACGAGCAATCAGATCGTTTCCTTTTCTCAGCAGGCGGGGCTAGAACCTGGCGAATCGTTCGTGTGGGAGGGTGCCTTGCATTCCTGTGGTCAGCTTTCTACTTTCTAGTTGATAACGGCAATCTAGCAGCTTTGGATTCGTTACACTATTCGCTGCAGAGTGTAGGGTGGTGTGCTATGGATGCAGTGAGCTTTGGAATAACTATCAGCTGGGTATTCAGATGTAGGAATGGGGGGCAGACTCATAGAATTGTGATTACTGATCAGCAGTGATCGAATCGGGAAAGAAACCACTGTAGACTCAAGGAAATCGAACTTCGCATTTTTTTTGTTTTAATATTATATTCACCTAGTTAGCTAAGTTGACTACGTAGCTATACCTACCTTGATGCTAGGAATTTTGTATTTTTTGTTGTAGTTGTATTTCATTATTTGTATTTATTAAAGGCTCTACTCCTAGCTGTATGATTACCTCAATCTATCAAAGCCTGACTAATTATGTTAGGTAAAATCTCCAAAGAGAAGTCAATAGATTGAGAATTAGTTCAGACAAAGATCTATTACCTCTCTTCATGGATTCGCGTTAGTATTTCTAACATACCAGGTGTTTTCCCAGAATGCCTTTTGCCTTGCGACGGGCAAGGAGATACCGCGATACTCCTCCAACATTTTCCGCGAGCGCACTGAGTCGACATCAGCAAGGAGGGAAATATCTGGACCCGAATCCTGCGCTCTCATAGAGATGAGGGCAGGCCTGGCGATGTCGCTAATAATTTCCCGCAATGGAAAACTAGGGTGGTGGCCCAGGACGACCGTATCGTCGTCGATGAGGGCGAAGCCCAAGGCGCCGAACCCCTCTATAACTCTGAAGCCGAACTCGTGAAGCACATTTTTGCACACGTCAGTATACAGGGGCTCCTGGACTAATAAAGCGACGTCGGGGATGGAACTAACGGCTTTGACGGCTTTCCAGACTACTTTTGCGGCGGCGTGCTCGTAGAACGTCTGAAGCAGCCCGGGCCGCACGTTGCCGATACCGCCCAAACCAAACGCAATAACCTTGCTAACCGCGCATCCACTTAGTTGAGTGTGTATCAACTCTTTTATGGCCGCCGCTTCGTCGCTCGCTTCGAACGTTTGCGTGATTTGAGCGAAAGTTTCGCGCGTCTCGGCCTTGGTTTTTGTGGCCCCCTGAAAGATCGTGGTGGCGTTGTAAACCGGGAAAAACTGGCCAGCCTTACCCTGAGCATCAAGGGGCTTGAGATTGCGCTCATCGTGAAATCCTACAACGTTACGCCTCTCTTTTTTGCCTGGTGATAAGGCCCCGGTCCCGATCCCGATCCCCCTGTGCAGGTTTCTGCTCCTAAAAGTCTTCCCATCAGCGTTTTTCAGCTCAATGTACTCCCCATCGTCGGCTAAAGATGCCTCAATATTGCTCAATATCTCTCGAGTGTAAAGCGGCTTCATTGCTGGTTGGGCGGTTGATGAAGACATGACGTTGCTGTGTGATTTTGGGAGAAAGAACTGCTGTTATGCGCCCGCTAACCTAGAGTGGCTGGCTTTGTCATAAATTAAATAATCAAGATTGTAGACGGATAAAGACTTTATACTCTTTTCTATTCCCGAGACAAACAGCCCGTTGTTAAGACCATCAGATTGTTTCGGGACAGCCATGTTTGGCGGTTGGAGCACAGATGTTGGTTATTGACCACTACAGCTTTGTTCCACTACGAGTATTAGTAATGTTGTGATTGCAACAAGCAAACCGCGTCTCTAGCTTTAGTCAAAGCTTGATAAGTACCTAGTCAATATATATGGCGATAACTTATTGTGCTTTGGGGTATGGAGGGGATAAAATATGGCCATGGCGGTAATGATGAGTAGCTGTAACTAACAGATGCTAAGGAAATAATAATAAGACCTGAATCTACAAGAGATCACCAGACCATGAATTCGGGGAAATCTTAGTATTTAGGATAGTGGATAACACTCTACTAATATTTCTCATCCTATGTACACCACGCTTGAGTAGTGACCTGATAATCTACATTCTTTATCTTCCTAAAAGTACTATCACTTTTTTTTCACGCGTAATTCGTTCCTGGTCATAAACATCTATCTTTGTCTGTGCCATTAGTTTCCAAAAGCGCTCGAAAACCATCCCTTCATATCTACCCCCTCCTTGGCTTATCCGCGTCCGCTGTCCAACAAATATTCTCTAGGTCCCCATAATATACGACGTAAGTTAGGTTCTTCTCTGATAAGGACGAGACGTGTTCGACTCCTAACCGAACCGAATCCCGCTATTCGGATCCCAAGTTCCACTCGGTGGCTTGTTACCATGTGGTGGAGCTGGACTGGTAACAGAAGAACTACTTGATTGTGAGAACTTGAGCGGCATTTCATGGTTCCAAATATGCTGCACGGGATTCGCTCGCGGCTGCTGCGGCTGCGGAGCTACTGTTTCGCTAGCCGGGGCCCACGACTGGATATGAGCCTCTGCCGGGCTATGAGCTTGCTGTCTTGTGGGAGGGGCGGCTGATTGGCCACCTTGGTACGAGCTTTCTGCATGCGGTTGGGGTTGAGCTGGGTGTTGATAGCTAGAAGCACCGTTCCAAGCAGCGGTAGAGGCTGGTGGCTGGGCGTGCTCCCGTTGGTTAAGGGACAGATTGCCGAGTGGCGGCATGTTAAGCTCCTCCTCGAGCATCCGCGCTTCACGTCGTCGTTCCGTTGCGAAGGTCCTGGCACTGTCCCGGAAGTTGCCAACGATGCGGCTTAGGTCGTTGTAGAATTTCCTGCCAACCTCGACGTTGCTGGTGAGCTCCTTGTATTTATAATAGGCGTTTTCGAGTTTCTGAAGCGCTTGCTCTCTTTCACGGTTACCCTTATCGCCTGCCATTTTCTTTTGGCTCTCAAATTCGCGGTTCGCTCGAATGAGGTCGGATAATGTCTTTTCTTGTTCGGCTCCCTCTTTTTGCACCATCTCCAGATCAGGTTCGTATAGCGAGTCCAGTCGCTTCTCGAAGAAGTCTTCGAAATGTGCCGGTACGATAGCAGTGGCCACCGTCTGGTTCCGCTCCAACCGGGCCGCTTCGGCCAAAATATCCGATTTGATGTCGTCACCGCGAGCCTTCTCTCGGAGTATATCGGCTTTTCGATGACGGCGGCTTTCAAGGCGCGTAACATCGTTGAAAATACTGCGCAATCGCCCGATAGCCGGCTTTAGTGTCTCCGGAATTTCAGTGCGTCGCGAAGAGGGTACGAAGTCCATGATGCCACGATCCGGCCCAGCTAGAATCGCCAATGTCGGCTCAATGTTGTTGAACTTTTCTCGCACAACCCCGTCACTGCTTGCGCTGTTTGCGAACCAACCTTCAGCTTCAGCTGCCTGTTTCCACAGTTTGGCGCCTTGGTTCGGCTCATTGCGACTCTCCGGACGGGCCCATCGATCTGTGCCAAACTTCATACGTAGCCGGTTGTCTTCCTCCTCTTCTGTTCGAAGAAGCTCAATACCTTCTTCAAACGCGGCCATGTCGGCAGCCCGCAGCTTATCGATATCTGCGAAACTTCTTTGCAGTCGGTTTCTGGCGTCTGCTTGCCGGATTTCTTCTGCGTGCTGGACTAGGGTGCCTGGTAATCCGAGAGGTTTTTCGAACGCCTGTATGGAGCCAGGAAGATTGAGTTGGGATAGGATCTCATGAATCCTCTGGTTCAAAGTCTCCAGCTCGGCTATAACATTTTGATTCACCATGCGATCCCGCCGCTCCTCATAGATAGAAACAGCGAGATGAACAGAATAAGGGACTAGTTTCGTGAAGAGTGCTGAGCCAAATTCGCCCTTATCCCCTATATATTCTAATGGTGTAGCAACCTGCGGTGGTATCCGGGCAACTGCCATAGTGGCTCTATCAAGGATTTTAAGCTCTGATTTAGGGGGGACCGGATCTAGAAGAGCATGAGTCAGCGATCTGGATCTCCAACGCCGTATTCGCCAAGGACATACTTAGGTAAATCTTGTCGTTGTCACGTTCGGCTGTTTGTAAGTGATCCTCTACCCGCCTCTTGAGACTGTTCAAGTCCTCGACGACAACTTTACTGAGATAGCCACCTCTGCTCTCCTTCAGACCTTCCCCGACGCACGCGACAGCATCTTTGAGCCTCGCGACCTCTTCACCATATTTCCGTTTTTCCAAGCACTCGCAGGCGGCTCGATATTGTGCGGCTGCGGCAAAGTGATGGTGTTTCGCACTCATGTGGTGAATCCAGCTGCTGCTGATGGCCTCGGAACGCATGGCAGCCTCGCCTGCGAGATTATATAGATCGGAGACCTTTGCTGCCAGTTTGGCGATAGATGCATCCTTGTAGCGGTCCATAACCGCCTTGTGCCAGAAACATTCCTGCGACTGGGCTAGCTGTAGCTGTATAAGCGACTCGAGGGAGTAGTCGTCCATGTCGTCGGGCGGGGTGGTCCTCAGCTCGGGTATTATCTCGTTCTTCAGGTGGGTGAGGACGCCGGCGGCCTGGTTGAAGTGGCTCGCGGCAGCCTTGAGGCCATCCGTGTCGGAGCGGTTGCTGCCGATGGCCAGCTGCGAGTACAGGGCAGCCAGGTTGAATATGACGTTGGCCCGCTCGAACTGGAGGTTGTTGTGAACAATGGGCCGATCAATGTTGTATCCCAGCGAAGGATACCAAGTAAAGTCGGCGCCTATCTATGTCGTTGTGCGATCATGTCAGCCCCTAAGCCCCAGCCAGCCTGCCCACTATCTGCCTTGAGGCAAAGGAAAGAAGAACGGTGGAGGAGAGACGTACATCTATAGGAAACTTCCCAGAAATCCAGACCAGCTGGGCGGCGTAGGCCTGCAGCTTCTTGACGCCGCTTGGGTGAGGCTCGCGCACATTGACGGCGTCCCGTCTCAGGGCATCGATGACGTCGAGATCTTGGCGGAACATGTCTGGGTGCTGGTTGTACTTGGTCGATATGTACTGCTTGATGGCCGACGACAACGACAGCTGGGCCCCCTTGCGGAAAGGCACCGCCAGGATGCCGTTGCCGTTGCCGTTCTGCATAATGTATTGACAGGTAGCCGGGGTGAGAGATGTCGTCTGCGCGGGATGGATGCTGGATGCTGTGGGAGTGTGCGAAGGGTTATGAGTACGATTCGGCCGAGCTACGGAACATCCTCCTGGGACAGAGGATGGATTCACCGATCCCGCGGTCAGTGGTGGGTGTGGTTATTCGGTACTTAAAGTGATAGGTGAGTAGATGACTTCATAGGCGCAACGTAGGTAGGTAAATAGCTAACCTGCAGAAGTTGGTGCAGAGCGTCTTTCTTTTTGGTGGGGGTTGTCCCGTCGCGAACCCCGCCTCTAGGAGGTAGGAATCCCTGCCTGAGTTCTACAGGGTACCGGTAGCCGCGTGTTCTCTAGCTAACCTTAGGTAGGTACCTAAGGTACAGTAGCTGACGAACAACTCCACCACTAAGGTCGGCCTCATGTCTTGCTTTCATACTTAAGTATCGCGTGCCATATAAAAAAATAAAATAAAAACCCCGGCCTATCGAGTCGAAAGAAGATTCCACTCTAGTCACTGTAGGGATTAGTAGTTTATTAGATGATAGGGTAAGTAATCTACCTAGGTACTCTATGCTATCAGTATGTTAACTACTGTAGGCTATATCTAGCCGTCCATAAATTTCAGTATAGTACACCACGAATATCCAAGCGTCAAACCGTTTTGATGACGAAGCTGGAAGAAATTGCCAGACCTGGCGAAAAAGGTTATGGCAAAGAACGTTCAAGCTTTCGTCGAGGTAGAACCTAGAAACCCTAAACTATCCAGGTACTTAAAAGGGGAAATGCCCGCGAAAAGTAGAAACGTCTGCTCCATGCTCTCCTATCTTGCTCATCTACGCTCTCTTTCCTGAACCTGAACCATCGATATCGAGCCCAGACTATAAAGATCCTGAATATATAATCCACGATGGCACTACCAGGAGCCTCTCCTGTCAACTACGACGTCGAAGCGGCATGCCTCAAAGTCGCCAAGGAAAAAAGACGATCGCGCATCATACGACGCAGCCACAGGCGAAGAACACTCGGTCACAGTAACGGACTACACAGCCTACAGCACGAAGGGCCTGTACGGGATCATCCAAGTTTCGGTGCGGGAGCACCCGGGCCGGGGCACCAAGACCGAGATCCAGCTCGGCCGCTCAGGCATAGAACCACTCGTAGATCTTGTTGTCGCCATCGTGCTCCTCTTCCTTGCGTACTACTCGTACAAGCTCTTGGCTGCGCCGTGTACCTGCAGCAACGCCCGCCTCCCGACTATGAACATATAGTCTGTCATGCAATAAGCGAACAGTTAATTTCTCGACGTTGAGTATGCCTTAGCTTGCTACGTGACAACTATGGCCGATGCCATGTGCGGTGTGTGTTACGAGCTAAAGGGAGAGGCGCACGATACGGAGAGTGTTGGGACAACAAGTGTGGAATCTATGGATTCTGCTCTGAACTGCTACCGCAGTCATAGCGACCCAATTTACCGCAACTTGTCAAGAAATGTATTGGGTCACAGTCACTGCCTCGACACCATCATTGTGGAGAAAATAATCACCGACGGGGCTGAAGGTGTCTAGACATGATACTATTTAACAAAAATCATAATGAGTAGTATGGGTCTTCATGTACGTTCAGTGCTTAGCGCCGCTATTCTAAAATATGTACAACTGAAGGGAGAGACAGTCAAAAATATCCTCGTCTCGAGCACTTCGATACCGAGGCTAGCTGGTTCCCAGACAGTCCACATTCACCAATGTACCCGTCAACAACTCTCCAACAATCATTTGCGAAGCCGACAGTTTAGCCCGTTTCTCGACGTCTCATGAATACAAAAACACTTACTTCTATCTCCTCAACTCCCGTGGCCCACACATAAACAGGTCTATGATACAAATAGATGAAAGAGAAGTGAAGTGTAGGTTGTTCTGGGTCATACGCTTCCTGCATCTGGACTGTCGGGTATCATGGATATATTTCATGCTAAAAGTCAGGTGGAAGGGGGGAATGAGGAAACGATGCCGCGGGGTAAATACTTGGGGCGGCTGGGAATGGTAACCGCCGAACGCCGGGTTCGCTGATGCTCAGCCAGGACAAAGAGAAGATAAATGAACGGGGGGTGCTTGATGATTTCACGCGAGAATGTTGCTAGACGAGCCTGTCGAAGAGCAATTGGTAGCGACAAGCGAATGATTGGCGAGGAAGGGAAAAGGGCGAAGTATATTATGCATTATCGTGTGATGGCTTTGAAAATGTGGGGTTCGAAGGTGACGGAAATTGTCCCGGTTCGGCAGTATCTGTCGCATATCGAACATTGCCTAGGCTGGAAACGAAACGATGCCGGGGGTAATTGCCAGTCGTATCAGCTCGGCGATGATGTCGTACATTGACTTGTTAGATGAGCCAACTGACACATCCAGCGTCTATCCAGACACCCTGGTAATGGTTTGTGCAATCGTAGACGCCGCAGCAAGCGCCAACACACGAAGACCTGCGATGATCTTAATATGGTCGTTTCGTCCCGCAACATTTCCCTTATATTCCTCCCACCGCTTTCCAATTTATATTTCCAAAATAGTAATACCCAAGATACACCATTAGTTGCGCCGTCATGTAGGTGAATCGTCATCTCGTATTGAAATCACCCCTGGAAGTAGATTTCTTATGGGATCCAGACAAGTTCGATAATGCCATCAACTTGAGACATGGGCCGTTCGTCCTTGTCCACCCACCGCCAATCGTTCGCTTTGCGGACATAAATCTGTCGGACAGTGTTATCGGGAGTCACCGTGGCCTCTTGCAGATCCCAACTAATCTTACGACCAGTCTTCAGAAGACTGGGCCGCTGTGGGTCGAATACGTAATCGAGATTCCATCCTTTATCCTGGGGCGCAGCGGCAAAGGTACGTTCCATTTGCTGGAGGTTGAAGTCGATGCCCAGAGGGTAATGTACTACGCTAAAACCAGCCGAGATGATGAAGTCGTCTGCCGTTTGGAATCGTTGCAAAGAGCAGTCTTCTCCGCAGATATGTGCAATCTTGGTGTATTCCCAAGGCATAGCACTGTGCCAACCGCCACCCTTGAAATGGTGAAGGGTGATTGGTGAAAGACCAGCCTCGTAGAAGCCTGATGGGTCGCCATAAAGATCCAGTTGGTACAGACCATGCAGAACCGACAAACGGACATCCGAATTTTCGTAAATGCACTTGCGCAGGAGAATATCACCTTGAGGACCCCAGCCAGAGTTAGACTCCTTAATCTTCTCGTCGGTTTTGCATGTCTCATAGTTTCGTGTAATCTCTTCAGCCAGCGGAACTGACAGGAACACACCAGCACCACCGAACGCTTGTGAGCCGTGCCGATCCACATTATTGATATCTTCCGACAACACCCCGATATAAAGCTGCTGGGAAGGGTCGTAATCTTCGAATTTCTGCACGAGCTTGTGTACGCTAGGGAAAAAGGTATCGTCGTCGCAAGAGACTAGCCATTTCTTGCGCTGTCGTTCGGGGTGGTTATATAGAGTGGGGATCAGTGTCAAATAGCGAACCGCCATCTCCATAGTTGAGTCGGAGTGATACACATCTACATCGATACCAGCATTGTGTAGCACTGTGCTCGCCTGTGTAATCTGTTCTTCGGTTGCGTCCAAAAGTAGAAGGATGAGTTTACCACCGTTGGAGTGGCCCTTGCCGTCGGTCAACCAGTAAATCCACTCATTGACAGGGCTGGTCTTCTCGCCACTGAATCGCTTAAAGGTGGTCGAAACGCCAAACATGAAGTCGGATAGATTGCCCGTAGCGGGGTATGGGGATTCTGGAACGTAGACATTGAGCGGCTCGACGCACTTTTCGTTTCCGAAGTTAGGATTTTGAAGGTTGATGGCCTTGAGAACATCGCCTGGGAGGAACTCCTGGTCCAGCTTCGTGACCGACTTTCGTTTAATTGGTTGGCGATGAATCTTCACATAACGCTTGAAGTACTGGAAGCCATCCATCAACTCATATTTCCCCTTGAGCTGAGCCATATAATTCGCGTCGACGGAGCAGTCCATTTTATGATCTGAGACAGGCGGGATATCCAGATCCCCAGCTTGCGGGGAATCGCCCAGGGGTTGTTGAGGGATGTGGTTTTCCTTGTTGTGTGTGGTCGTGGCCTTCATAATTTGTGTGCCCACATTCTCTATCCGATCTGATTTCCACGTCACCCCTAGAAGTATGAGGAGCGCAACTACAAAGAGGACACATCTCGCGAACGGGTTCCGCATAGTGAATAATCTTTGGTGTGGTGATGGCCGGTTCGCTCCCATGATTATTGGGGGGAATGCTTGCCAAGAGGAAGTAATTGACTTTTCGACTGCAGCCAGCTTGACCCAGCTACCTGGTACGCAGGCTCTACTTTCCTGTCGTTGCTTGGTTCCCAATCACTTCAACGCTATGGGGAGCATGGGACTGATTTCAGCACGCTATTTGAGTAAAGGCATGCGGCGTGACTAGTTGGACTAACGAGGACTCAGGTACTAGGATAATTCGTCGTTGTTGTTGTTGTTGTCGTCTTCGTCTTCATCTAGTAGCAGAAATTGGTTCGCGCTCCTGGGGCCTTGCGAAAGATGGGTAACGAATGAACACCTCGATGACAAAGAGGTCAGTGTGGGAATCCTGGCAAACAAAGAACAAAAACAGCTTGCCCAACCTGACTTGGCCGACGACGTCAGGTATTGTGAATGGAAGAAGAGAGTTGATGAACAGAACGGAACAAGAAGACAAAAGGGGGAGTGGTGCAATTCAAGGAAATTCAGCTAAAGAAACCACAGGAGGAATTTCTCACGCCAGTGGCAGGGGACGACAGGGGGACCTTTCGCCCATCAGGTTGGCGGGAAAGAGGTGTGCAATCCGACAAGTACCACACAGTACTATATCGCCAGTAATAACTGACTAAATACTTACTGCAGACCTGCGCGGCGCGGATCAGTGACTCTGATGGCTGGGAAGGTCACAATTCTGGGCAGTGGGGTAGGACGTTTTGGCTGTTCTGATAGGGGTTTGAATAAATTTGGTGCAGGGGGGGTTGTATTAGCCCGTCCGATAGTGGGTGGAGAGCGGGTGTGCAGACGACTCGCCAACCTTGGAACCATGTTCTCTCCCGTTTCCATTGGAATAGTGTGCTGTAGGTACCTAAGGGTGCCCCCTCCCTGTACAGTAGGTACCTAAGGTCGCTGCTGTGCACGGCTATTGCATAGGTGCTACTATAAGGACAGGAGTAGGTGGACTTACCCAGGTAGGTACCTAGTGTATCTGCTGAGTATCCACCCACAGGCAAAAGGAGATACAGTGTCTTTCCCGCCACTCGAACACTGTGTCTATCTGATACTGCATCACCTTTGGTACCTCTGAGACAAGGCCCAATATCCAAATACCTACAGCAGTACCTAAGAGATGTTCGAGATGTTCGAGGGGGGACAACTCGGTTCAAGAGGGGATTCTGTCTAACGTTGATCTACTACCCCACTACTCAGATAACCACTGTACAGTACGTTGAATTAGACCGTAAGACATGCACAACTTGGTTAGTATAGTGTATACTAGTTGACAATGACAGGACTGAATCACGTCTTTCCACTATCCCTACACTACACGTGCAGGGGTCTGTGCAGGGCTATGCAGGGAGCAAGTCTCGTTGTTTTCGTGAGGAAACAGTGGCAAGATAGCGCTGGGCTGTGAGTGCGGGTGGACTTGCATCGATACGAGTTACTGTATATCTTGGGGCAGTACAAGTGTAGAATTAGAACCAGTCAGACCTCTCGTCGTGTGTAAGGCCAACGTGAAATCAGCCAGAGATGCCACAGATGTGTTATACACCACACCTATTTACCAATTAAGTAGTATGTAGAGTATTTAGGGTAGGCAGGGCTAGCTGCTTAAGAAGAGATGATGGAGCGCACTAAATGTTAGCAGTATGCCAAGCCATCAGCCCAGCCCTTGGCATTCTCGAACTCGGCAAAATGGCATGAGAACTTGAAGGAGTCTTATCTTCATCATCCTACAGTACGAAGTACACTATTATTTTCCTACGAGCAGATGCTGAAACCATGGCAGGTGCTAACAAGTTTGACCGTTGTCTCGAAAGACATAAGAACTGCGAGAGCATTGCTACTTCGCGGCGAATTTGAAGCCGCGTAGATTCTACTTAATAGACGGGAACTACCTACAATAAATAGTACATTGTATGATCAAATCGGGCAGGTTTTTCTTTTTCTTTTCCCTGGCAAGGCAACCTCCAGCAAGGCAGGAGATCCGGAAGAGAGGTCAAAAATCAACACGCACCAATATTCGGATCTGTTACCTATCTGCCTACACGGCCTACCTATGTAGCATGCATGCGTACAGTACTAGGTAGGTACTTCATTTTTTCCCCCATGAGTTTGGTTTCACAAGGATTTGGCTCCGCTCCAATTCGTTAGCCATATCACATAATGCTTCGCAGGCATATGATGCCACGAGTAATGGCCAGTTCCACGTTGAATAGCAGCACTTTTCACTTGCCCCATGTTATTGAATTGTACCTAGTCAGTGGTGGGAAGGGTTACGCGTTCACTTGGATACCCCAGTTGCACTCACTGTACACCGTAACCTGACCGTATGAGATCGCCAGAAGGTCCACAAGCGATTATTAGTGCTTAGCTGCCTGAGCTGCAGAGAGATCATGACTATTAGGAAGCCAACTTATAGCGGGTGACACCCATGAATTTGGTTTTCCAGCGGTGCACGGAACCGTGTGCACTGTGTGCTTCAGGGCCTGTCCGCATGGGTATTGATTGATATGCCTCCAACTGTAGGTAGGTATAGATACTATGCACCTTAGGTATTTGTGTGTGCATGACATGAGTACCTGATCATTGATGGGTTGAATGCTGCCATTATCAAAGCTAATGAAAGCAGACGTAACAAGAAAACCGAGTCTCTCAGCTTCCCGGCCAGATGAGTCCATCTACCTACTGTAGTAGGTCGGGATGGCGCCATCGCCATGTAGTGAGTGTACTATGTCGACTTATTTTCATTTAGCGCTCTCAGTCCTACTCAGTACCTACTGTAGTAGTAGGAGGTAAATAGTACCCGGCGCTCAGGCTCCAAATCCGTAAAATTCTTACGAATGTCAGACACAGCACTGGCCATGATGACGTAACTGCTATCCAATTCTTTTTTGTGAACAACCGCCGAATTTCCGAGACAGGGCCCCTTATTAAGAATCATGCAATCGAACTGCAGTCTCCATAACGATCTGATCATGATACTACAGTATGGAAAATGCGGCATCGAGCCGGACTACATGAATGCCGTTCGCAATCGCAATCGCAATTAAGTTTATGCACCTCTATTGGCTATGTCTTCTAGACCACCTGCAGTCAGTCTACACTACACTACAGTACAGTACATGCCCAGAGTTTTCCCTCACGAGCAGAAGACGGGGGCTACGTGGCTCTTTCAAGTGCAAGCAAACACTGCACAGGCCAGATGTGCTGGTGGCATCTTCAAGATTCGCTATCGCTAGCCTATAGGTGCTGGTTCCTCATTCTAGCAGCTGTAGGTAGACGAAAACAAGATAGGCGGGAAAAGCAACCAGCCAATATTGACTTTAGCGAGACTACCTATGTACTTACCTACAGTACTATAGACGTACAGTAGGTGTCTTCCGCTATCTGATTTCTATCATCGCTGGAGTGTTCTGCTGCTGTACCCAGGAGACTTACAGACGGGTACATATGCTGTAGTATAGATAGGCAATTACCTATCTTACCCCGATCCACTATTTATATATCAGACACACCGAGAGCAAAGGTAGGTATTCAAATCGTTGTATACTCAGCTTCTTACTGTAAGTGGTAAGGTAGGAATGCTGATTTCGAATTCGCCTAGCTGTGGAGTCTCGAAGTACATCGTAGTGTAGGACTACCGAGACCCAAGAGTATTGTATCCAAGGTACGTACCAACTGTAACCACTTTTAGTGGCTTGGCAAGATGCAGCTCATCTGCGGTGGCTCCCTCGGTCTAGCCCAATTCATAACGCTTAATGATGATTAAAATAAGACGGCTGAAATTGCCAGGATGTTAGCGTGACGAGTTCTATACAAGTAAACCAGGGAAATTCTCAAAAATGAGCGGCTCTCTCCCGTCCTAGTTATACTTATCTACAGTATAGTATAAACGAATAGACGTCATAGGTTAGTCTAGCTGTGCTAGCAAATAGTGTATACTTACTTACGTACAGAGTATTACACCCATCTTTGTGGTTCTCGACGATATAGCCTACTTACATATGTAGGTATATAGTCGTTCCGGGCTGATACATAAGGTACATACTGTAGTACGCCGTTGAGATGGGGGATGCCTTCCATTCAGCTACGACGCGATATACGGTATGCTGTACACCAACAGCCGGCCCGGAATCAAACGCTGCCTCGCACCGCACCGCACCCAGACTCACTGCATGCATGCATGTTGGATGCAGTGTAGCGGCAGGTATAGCCGTCAGGTTGTGTCATTGCAATCGCCAACTCTGATGCCCGTCGGACGCAGACGACGTTTCGGCTATATCCGGAGATAGCGTGGAATCAACAACCGACGCATTTCCCCCCCAATAAGAAAGAGGAATGTAAATAGATAGATGCCGAACTTGCGAAGAGAATCGGGTTGGAGCTGAGCTAAGGTGAGCTGAGCTTTCGGCTCATGACATCTAAGGTTAGTAGGTTAGTAGGTTAGTAGGTAGGCTACTACAATACGGTGCCTGCCACCGGTGCGTGTACAGTAAATTCTAGGGGCTCAGCGATCTACATTCAATTTAGGTACTATAGGTAGTCTTGCACGTCTACATATACCAGTACAGTACTGGGTAGGTAGTATCTCACCTCCGTGAGGTTGATCAACGGCGGGACGGTACCGATTTTCTCGATTGGTTATTGACCTACTTTGACCTACTTAAGTAGTACTATACTAAGTCTCCTTACCTGACTTGAAGAATGGTACCGCCGACGTAGTTCCGGAAGATAGTGTCCGTTCTCGAGGCGAATTATCACACGCAGCAATCCTTTCTCCTGGCCAGGTTTCTGCCCCCAACATATGATAGCGGCTAGCGGGTTGGCGTGGCGGGTATGTACCTACGGTACGTGGAGCACACGTGTCCGATATTCTTCCTTCCCGTTTGGGGCAGGTCAACCGGATTGACGATCAACGACGGCGATGTTTTGGATTTGAAACATCCGTACACACGTAATGGAGTACCATCATTGCTGTCAACGGCCAACCGCAGCGGACTTGGCGCTGGTTACAGTCCGCTACACTTGAACCTACGCAGCAAAAGATCTACACTTCCTTAGACTGCACCTACAAGTAGGTACAGTAGTATAACGATCGCAGGAATCTGCCGCGCCAACATGACCAATAATAGGGAACTCGATGGAGTGATGAGATCCAACGAAGGCTGAAATTAGAAAAGAAGGGTCTGTCACAAACGGTCAGCACCTGCTTTAGTATACTCCTATTTCGGCCATTCCATTCCCTTCCACTCCACTGATCAGCATTGGCTATAATCCATCAGAAATACCCTTGAAATCTGTGTCGACTATAGGTATTGGGTTGTTGTTGTGTTTTTGAGTAAATTGTTTGAGCGCTCCTGAATAGGCAAGCCATTCTTTGAAGATCACTGACGATCGAAAAAATTGTGAGCCTTCACATGTTTGCTTCTCGAAGGGATAGCCACTTCATTCTCCCGACGCGGTGCCCGTGCTCCGCGATGCTGCTGTCGTAACCCGGCGTGTACCTGCAGAGCTCCTGGCCATCACCCATGTCCTCTCCAGCCTCAAGGATATTTTATGCCACCATACGTAACAAGGTTTCAGAGACCTGGATACGCTCTTCGCGGGGCATTGGTTCGGCTATTCGAAATGACACAGCTGAAAGTTATCGTTCACGAGCCTAAGTTAGCTCCATAGACAATATTCACAAGTCCTAGAAATGGAGACTCGACCAAAGCGTAATTCGTATAGCACGCCAAAGGACTCGCTCCCCATACCCGACATAGATTAACGTCCCAAATACTACACACAATCTCTATCTAGTGACGTGATAACAGCTCAGAAACATCAACTTATCCGCGTAATCCAGGGAGCTGCGACGTAACCTTTATCGGTAGTTATTCCTTCGATGTTGGTATGTTTTATAATCTAGTTGATGCTCGACTATCTGGTGTCGACGATGACATACCCCCTGGCTCACAGCCGCATGTGTGTGGCAAGGGCTGTAGCACAGTAATGAGTGACTAAATTATCTCGCCTATATATTTATAGGCAGAGCGCACGTAAGACGCAACACCGGTAATCTTACTCATGTTCCCTCACATTGCCACGGTAGATTCAAGGTGGCGTGCTGGCAGAGACTCCACGCGCAAACGCCGTAACGCCTTGCCGGCTTAGCCTTCGTTTTAGTCCCGTAATCTATATACACAATATACAACCTAGAGTATCGATCTCACGCAATCATGGGCTCATCTGCTCCTTCTCCATGATGACGAGGCACGGCCATTGATGCCGGCAAGAAGATTACGAGTATAACCGGGGCTCTGGGAGCTTTGCAGGAGCTCCGGGAATGTGTTGATTTTACAAGTGCCAGGTTCTATAGCTCTTTGCTGGTGCTACTAGATTTTGTAGTACAATTCCCTTTTTGCGCACTTCATTCCAGTAAGGAGGGTGTACATTCCAGCGGTCAAGATATACACGACCGGACACAGTTTGGCTGTCAATATACATGGTTTTGTTTTGTTTTGACTTTTCTCCCAGAGAAATTGGCTACCCCAACCACATCTCGAAGAGGACCAAAGCCCTTTTTTGGCAATGGAAGCTCACAGGCGTGATTTCAGGTCTGACGCCTCCGATACCTCTAACAGGGATTTCATCTTCTCGATCCATCTATGTGCATTGCTATCATCGATGAAGTTCCCATCGAAGCTAACCCCCGCAGTTATGATACCATCCTCGCTCCAGGTGCCGACGAGGAACTCATGATTGCGTACCCTCACCCCTGAATGTAAGCTCTCCACGTTGGCAATTACGCCGTCTCCAGGGTCTACGTCCAAGTCTAACCTGGCAGTAGACCAGTCCACCCTACCAATACTACTAACTCCGCAAGTAGACTTGTGCACTCCCCAGGCTGAGACTTCATATTCACCTTGCGGCGAGGGAACATTGTCTTTCAAGTGAGCGGGCAGGATCTCGCGCAACCTCTCTATGCCATCGATGTAATTCGACGCAATAAGTCGACCGGCGCCGTTTATCCCCCATGTAAGCCATGCGTCGGTGGCGTTCCGCAGCCGGTCTCGTTTTTGGTATCCGGCGAGCTGTCTGCTAGCCTGGCGGACGAGCAACCGGAACCTGCCTTCGAGGTCCAGGTGTGATGGCAGAAAAGGCAAGATGATGCCTTTGCAGAACGCCAGCATGACGCTGTCGAGGCCCTTGGCGCCAAAGAACGCCCGAGGGTTGAGGGGGAAGCTGCCTACGAACGGGTGGCGAGCCTCGTCTGGCTCATCCGGGTACTTTGATTCATGGAGCGCCATCATGACCATAGCGACGAGGACGAAGCCGCCGGCTCCGATACTGGCTTTTGTTTCCCTGCATAGGCGGTACAGGCGTTGGCTTGCAGCCGCCGACAGCTGAAGCCTGACGAAGAAAGTATTCAGCGGTGGGGTTTCGGAGTAGTCCAAAACTTTCGAATATTTTGGAATGAAAGGCTTCGCTTTGGACAACGATGCAGCCCTGTGGAGCGGATTGGGGAATGCTGCAGGCATGGGCTTTTTCACATGCCGCAGGATGATCGTAATTGCCCAGAACCACCTCGTCCGGGCCTTTGTCGAGGCCACGGGCGAATACAAATCTTCCTGGGCCGGAGGAAGAGTTGCGCGTATTGAGTCTGGTAGAACGGCCGTTTCGATCTCCTGGCGAATCTGTTGCGTTGGCATATTGACAATGCGTATGAAGTCGGCCATCCAGTTCATGCAAGACAAGCCGTCCACAATCTCATGGGCCATGACGAATATAAAGTGCATCTTCCGTCGTGCATTGCCCTCCGCTTTCATCGGAAACACAAACACTCGAGCTAGAGCCTCGCTCGGCTTGACGACGCGAGCTACATTCTGCGCGTGGATGTAGAAATCAGCCACGTCTGATACGCCGTCGACGGCCGGGTCCAGGAATCGCAAGGCCGAGTCCGCGTCCTGGATAGCTGCCTCTGCCGTGGCAGGGATCCCCACCGAAAACCAGGGCTCGACCTCGAGCGTCCGTAGCTCGGCTTTGGCTCCCAGCAGGCAATGCCGCAGACGCAGCAAAGTAAATGCAAGCAAGATATGGCGCCGAAGCTCTTTGCCTGACAGTCGGGTTGACACGCCTGCGGTCAGAAGGGCGTTGATGTCCGCCCTGCCGCCGAAGTAGCGGCCGTCGGAGTCGAATCTTAGCTCAACTAGACCGCATGGCCTGGAAAACCCATTTTCATCTCTGGTCCAGGCGTGATAACCCCTTCCGTATCGATCGAGCCAGTGTGACCGACCCGGCTTGTCCATGACGCTCGGGAAACGTGCCTAGTTGTAAACCCGTCTCTCGGTTGGCCCACGTAATACAATATGTTTGTTTCGAGAGAACCACATGTCATTAAATATTAAGTGTAAAGGAATGTTGAAATTAAGGCGCAACTGAATTACGAGCCAACCCGCCCAGTTAGATATATAACCTTCATGGCTAATGTGAACCAGAGAGCCGGTCTCCTACTTTGCTTGCCCGGCTTCGGGTCCAGGGTAGGAAGGTCAGCAATTGAATTCCCGGTTCCGAAGTGTAGGTGCACAGCATGGTCGAGATGCTATGCCTATTGGGCTATTAGCGATCTGGAAAGATGGGCCAGACAGGGATTGAAGCCCGCCCTGGAACTGATGCCCTGCTTATAGTATCCCGGTTCTATGACCAGTTCACCGACGGTAATCGGTGACGACCGTGTATTACAACAGCGGTATATACAGCGTTTGGAAGTATCCCAATCGACAAGTCAGATTCAGTACATGTTGGCTAATATGATACAATTCCTTTTAAGTCAACAATTCCCTAGTCCCAGGGTCGGATTCGCCTTATTGAACTTTATATTTTGGTTAATTCTTATTACTAGGACTGTAAATATGATGGTCGCTTTTCTAACAAACTGATCTATCTGGCCTAAACTTAAGTTATGATTCACTACGACGTGTTTACGGTTTGTTGGTACTACGCTAGTAAGCTGCTTGGTTCTGTTAGGGGGGCATCTAGAATAAGTTCAAAGTAAACCCGCGATTCTCGCTGAAGTAGGGATCGAACAAAGACGTCGTGAGACTTCGTACTGAACCAACTCCTCGGTTAGTCATCTGGTGATAATCAAGTATTTGAAAACAACTGCATGTTTACCCTACTTAGTCGTGCTGGAGATTTGTATGTTAGGTACATATAAATTAGGTGAACAGCGAAAATATCAAAATACATTAATCAACTTGAAAGTAACAGTAGACTATGGTCAATGGGGTGTGATTCAATAATTGTTACTTGATCAAGAACGGCTGCATTGGGCTAATATTCAACACCTACGTCAGTAATCGGAGGATTAGGTGCAAGGCAAACTTTTAAGCGACACCTAGATTACGGGCAATAGGCCGTAGCTTCATGGTTCTTACATATATAAACAACAACTAGATACGCTTGGGTTAGGGGTAGTCCATTCTCGCAGCCAAGTCTAATGGTCAATGAACTGAAACGAGATATGCTCAATAAACGTCCCCCGGGTGAACAACATTTAAGTCTCAACATTATGGATATATGGCTTCGACAATTACGGCAACGAGAGGCTAAATACTTCTAAGAAACATGGTACATGAATATATGATAGAGAGTCTAAAAGCCCTTAATCTGTCAGGAGCTTGACTTCATGCTCTTACACGGCCGACTGACTCTATGGTGTATGGTTGTCCACGAATCAGCCTGGTATCAGTATCAGTAATTGTATTATATGAGACTGCCACAAATGATTATTCGGCATGGTTCCCTCCAGTAGAGGGGGAGGGGGGGTATCGGGTATTTGAAGAATGTGACGGCAGTGTAGGTTATAATTCTGTATTCGAACCGAAACATGCAAAGGGATATCCCCTTCTCTGTGCAAGAACTAAGTTGAGATCCTTTCATAATAAGCATTGGGTAAAAAGAACTATTGTCTGCAATAACGCAGCGCAAATATCCTAACCTTAGACTATTGATATCGAGTCCTACTCGGACTTGATCCAAGGCGCATTCAAAGCACAGTGCGGTTCCAGATCGTACCGCTCTGAATTTGAGGCATATAAATCTCTCAAGTATGTACGTACTATTGTCGACTGCATTCATTCACATCTATTTTGAGGCTTCCGCTGCGACTTTGCGGGCCCCAAGCACGGCTTTTCCAACAACCGAGTCATTCGGCTTCTCGAGCTCGCCGGTAATCCATTGTCCAATATCTGCCATGGCGTCAAGGTCAATGCCCGTATTCATACCTAAACTCTCTAGGAAGTAGACCATGTTCTCGGTCGACACATTTCCAGTAGCACCAGGGCTATAAGGGCAGCCGCCCAGGCCACCCACGGAACTGTCAAACGTCCTGATTCCCCGCTCCAGCGAGACGGCAGTGTTGACCAGGGCTTGTCCATACGTATCGTGGAAGTGCATCGCTATATCCTCGTTTCGGATTCCCGCGGCGGTCATGCACCGCAGCAACTCCTGAGTCCGCGGCGCAGTGCCCATTCCGGTCGTGTCGCCAAGGGAGATCTCGTCGGCCCCCATCTCAAGCAGCGAGGTGGCGATCTCGGCTACTTTGTGCGGGTCGACGTCGTAGCCCTCAAAGGGACATCCGAGCACAACAGAAATATATGCCCGGGCTCGGATGCCGGTCTGTTTGGCACCCCGAATAACATCTCTGAACTTCTCTAGGGAGGTTTCGATGTTGCAGTTAAGGTTTTTCTTGGAGAAGCTCTCGGTCGCAGCGGCAAACACAGCTAGCTCCATCATGGGTTTTCCATTCCCACCCTTGAATGCGTCTGTCTGTGTGAGGTATGCGCCTTTGTGCTTCTGCAAGATGGCGGTCGCATCCTCGACGCCCCTGGCATTCGGAGCGAGGAAGGAGTACGTGATTGGTGATGGCGAGGGTATATTTCTCGTCAGGATATGCTCCATGATGTGACCGGAATTATCCATCTGCGATACGAGATTAGAAACCTGGCCAGCTGCGTGTCTCGACGTCGCATCGAGCGGAAACACGGACCTGCGGCACCCATTTCGGAGACACAAACGACCCGGCTTCGATGACGGAGACGCCTGTCCTTGCCAATCTTTCGATCAGTTCGATTTTAGTCGCTACGGGTATGGCCTTCTTCTCGTTCTGCAAGCCATCCCTGGGCCCGACCTCGACTATCCGCACATGATTGCCTGGCTGGGTTTGGCTCCGGATATCTGAGGCCGTCGCAAAGCGTCGGAGGGAAGAAGCAGCGTACACTCGGGGCGCTCGTAGACGGGTTAGGACAATCGAGGGACGAAGCGACGCCATCTTGGATTCATCTCGTTCGTTCGAGTTTCTGGCAGGAGGCGAGGAGGAATTTGAAGGGAAACCTTCAATTGCCCTGGTCCTGGATTAGAGCTACATGGGTAGGTACTGTAAGTACCGGTATTTGAACTGCAAACGGGCGGGCATTCGCGGCTCAAAGCTCTCCACTGTCCCGAGCTTAATACATACCTACTAGGTAGGTAGGTAGAACACAACTAAGGTTACCTACCTACATATAGGTATCTACCTATATACGTAGCATTCTCTGTGCACAGAAACTACAGTGCAGAGCTCGCATCTATTCTACTCAACAAATACTAACATACATAATGGTATTTCCTATTACATATATAGACAGTCAACAGTTTATATGTAAGTATAGGTATTACCTAAGGTCGCCAAGGGAAGCGCGAAGTGCGGCGAGAGTGCGACATGCGACCGAATCCATCCACAATACCTAATATCCCCTATCTACTGTACAGTAGGTACTGTTTAGTACCTATTGCAGGTGGTCTAGGTGACTGTGACAGGGGTATTTAGGGGATCCAACCCCGCCTAAACCCGCCAAGCATGGCATGCACAGGTGTAGTTAACCCCACCGAAGAAGTAATGATTGCCAGGCGCTAAATGTCAACTTCAGCTGTGGCTGGTTATCATCCGGGCTTGCTTCGGCAGTGGCCCCGATGTTCTATCTGCCAGCCGCAACGTCAACACCTCCGTAGCTCGTGGCTGAAGCTTCGTTATTGGCCCGCTGCTTGCCTCAACCTCAACAGCCTGCACTACACCTTGGTCTACCTAGCATTGGCCAGGAGCCCTCCGACGTCGCCTCCTACTCGTTACTTCCGACCTGAGACCTCAGACCTTTGACCTCCGGCTGGGCATCGAACTCATCCATAGCCAGCGACCGACGCCATGGATCCGAGAGAGTCCTCGTCGTACTCCGTTGTGCCCAGGATTCGCTACAACACCGTTGGTGGTGTAAACGGCCCCCTGGTAATCCTCGACAACGTGAAATACCCCCGATACAATGAGATCGTGACCTTGACACTTCCCGATGGGACTGAACGGTCCGGCCAGGTCCTCGAGGCCCGAGGTAAGCTATCACCGCTGCTCTCCCGAAGCTCTCGATGCCAGTGCTGACTGACGCCTCTCATGTCTACAGGCAACCGTGCCATTGTCCAGGTCTTCGAAGGCACACCCGGCATCGATGTCAAGAAGACGAAGGTCGAGTTCAGTGGCGAGAGTCTGAAACTCGGCGTGTCGGAAGACATGCTGGGCCGTATCTTCGATGGGTCAGGCAGAGCTATCGACAAGGGACCCAAAGTCTTAGCTGAAGAATACCTTGATATCAACGGCAGTCCCATCAACCCCTATTCCAGAGTATGTCCCCGGACCCGAGAGACCGTCCTGCACAGCACGAGCTAAGGAATGCCATAGGTGTACCCGGAAGAAATGATCTCAACTGGTATTTCAACCATTGACACCATGAACTCCATTGCCCGTGGGCAGAAGATTCCCATCTTTTCCGCCGCTGGTTTGCCGCACAACGAAATCGCCGCGCAGATTTGTCGACAGGCCGGTTTAGTCAAACAAAAGGGGGCTACAAACAAGGGTGTGCACGATGACCACGAGGAGAACTTCTCCATCGTCTTCGCTGCTATGGGTGTCAACTTGGAAACGGCACGATTCTTTACGCGTGATTTCGAAGAGAATGGCAGTTTAGAGCGTGTCACTCTCTTCCTCAACCTTGCAAACGACCCTACGTATGTCGTTGTTCTTTCTCCACTAACATGGCCGTATACTAACCGCTCTGCACAGCATTGAACGTATCATTACTCCTCGTTTGGCTCTTACCACTGCCGAATACTACGCCTACCAGCTCGAGAAGCACGTTCTAGTCATCCTTACTGATCTCTCCGCTTATTGCGACGCCCTTCGAGAAGTCTCGGCGGCCCGAGAGGAAGTGCCCGGTCGGCGTGGTTACCCTGGTTACATGTACACAGATTTGTCCACCATATACGAGCGAGCCGGTCGTGTTGAAGGGCGAAATGGTTCCATTACCCAGATTCCTATTCTAACCATGCCGAACGACGATATCACACATCCCATCCCTGATTTGACTGGTTACATTACCGAGGGCCAGATCTTCGTCGACCGCCAGCTGGATAACCGTGGCATTTACCCGCCCATCAATGTCCTACCCTCGCTCTCGCGTCTGATGAAGTCGGCTATTGGTGAGGGCATGACGCGGGCGGATCACGGTGATGTGTCCAATCAGCTCTATGCTAAATATGCCATTGGTCGTGATGCTGCGGCCATGAAGGCAGTCGTTGGTGAAGAGGCGCTGTCAGCCGAGGATAAGCTGTCGCTAGAATTTTTAGAAAAGTTTGAGCGACAGTTTGTCGCGCAGGGCGCATATGAGACACGTTCCATCTTTGATTCTTTGGACATTGCTTGGAGTTTGCTACGCATCTATCCCAAGGAACTACTCAACCGTATTCCTGCCAAGGTTATCCAGGAATACTACCACCGCTCGACAGAACGTAACAAGGGGAAGGGGAAGGATAAGAATGATAAGGGCGTTCGGGACACTGATGGGGAGCATGAGGAAGAGAACCTGGTTGAGGTATAATGGTGAATGGATATGGGAATCACTCGCCAAGTGTGTACAGGTAGAGACGGCCATGTCGTACATTGTGGGAGTGCGGGACATTTTTTATTATTTTTTTTCAAGCATGATCCAAGGCACTGACTACCTCGCAATATGTGCTTGCGCGCACTTTAATTGTGAGAGGGCATGAGACTTTGGCCTGAGGACCGAAGTTGTTTAGACTCCTCGGAGGAGGCTGTGAAGCTTATTCGGGCGTCCTAGCCTACTGTTACTGGCATGTATCATCCTAGACTAGGTACCTACCCCAACAAGGCACTACATGGAAGTGTTCCTATTTCGTACTTTATTCATGCCGCGAGATTCCCATAGAGATCAATTTATCACGATAACTAGAGTAACCACATGTACTGTGGTTTATGTTCTGATCCCGTTTAATTGCATGTGACCAACTTCGCTGAGAAGGCTGGGGACTTTTATCTTGTTCCCCATTCCTCAATTGGTAATGGTTTCGGTGTAATACACGGCGCGAAGACCGGGTGGCTGACAAGGTAACTCAGTTACTATATACAGCAAGGTAAGTGACAGTACCCTCTCCGGTTACATCTTATCTCATGTAAGCAACAGTTCGGACGCTTGCTCTGAGATTCGTTTCTCTTATTTTGTTGTCACATGAGTTTTAAAAAATTCCTCACTTGCAGAATAATTCATTTGTTCGGGTATCCAAGGCGCGTCAGCTGAGCCGCGGCAACGATGTGACTGACGACGGTCTTGCCTCGGAGCGGGGTATATACGCAAACGGGTTGCTCGAATAGGGAGTATTGTTTTTCCTACGTATGTACTGTACATTCGAATCTTTTTTTTTCTTCTGCCGGCCGAAGTGTATGCTTGAATGAATTGCTCGAATGAGTTGCTCGAAAGAGGTAGTTTAGTTCTCATAAGTCTAAGTACCTAACCTTAGTTTAGTTTACTTCGAATCCATTGAGCGGGACGCAACAAGATGCGTCTAGCCCCTCGAATAGAACTGCACGCAGACGATTTGAGGTATTATAATTTGAGGCGTGTAATGGCGTGAAGGACTCGGTATCCTTTGAGACGCCGAAGTAGTTCCCTACTGTACTGTACCTAATAGATGATACGAGACATTATAGGGACATGACGTGGCGCAGAGGTGGTGAAAGAGGTACCTCTCTCCTCGTCTTCCTACATAGTACCGTCATCTCACAACGAACGTCATAAGGCCGATTACTAGGTACAGTACTTGGTAGACATCGGTTTTCTCCACCAGATCAACCAGTTAGATACAATCTTACAACTTCCTTTCAGATACTAAACGTTTGCATCCTTCCAAGGCTGTGTGTGCCCTTCTGCTCGCCGATGTAGTTGTTGGTCGATTAGATGCTACATGTGTTTAAGACACTGCTATGTATGTACTTAGCTATAGTTTTGTGCCAATAGCGATACTGAATTGCGGCCCTACAGCTACCTAGGTAGTTCAGCCTCAGCTCATGCGCCGAGTCCGATCTGGATCTTGTTCACGTCTGTTCAAGTCTGTACTACGATGTAGACGGACCGATGATCCGATGACGAAGCTCTGTCATGTGCACTAGGTTAGATACTACAGTACATCGTCTCTCACTAGATACCTAGTGTTGATGAACCCAAAGCCATGGATGAAGGACCTGCATCCAACAAAGAATGACGACCTTCTTGATTCGGGACAGTTGCAATACCAATCCATCTGCAATATGCAGGGAAACCTGGTTTGTCCGATGGACCACAACAAAACACCAAGCCAAGCTAAGCCAAGCCCCTTTCCCTTTCCCTTCCCCTTCCCCTTGCCCCTACTGTAGAAGCATTACCCCGACTTCTGCCCAGATTTGCACCCCAACTTTTCCCTTGCCAAGAAAGCGGAGTAGCTATCCTAGTAGGTACCTAGTGCACAGTACCTAGGTAGCAGTACCGTAGCCCGTAGGTGAGCGAATGCGTGAATGCAACGTGCTGCAGCCCGCCCGGACAGCACCCGGACTGAGCTAAGTAGCTGCAACGCTAAAAGTAAGACTAATAAATTCCCCAGATTGTCATTTTTGCTTGTTGATCTGGCCCGCCATTTGTTTGTGCTGTCAGTCATCCGGCATACTGTCAGCCTGTCTCTGGCCAGCTCAGCGAGGTAAATAGATATACCGCACAAAGAGACCAGGATCCGATGTCTTTTTGCATATAAAGGTCCCTTTCTTTCCCCAGAGCCCAGAGCTCCCGAGCTCGTATTGCTTGATGTCCTGCCCCCCTCCCTTGTACTACCAAGGCTGCTTCGTAAACCGCACCACTAAGGTTTACTTTGCTACCGTTGAGATAGGCTGCCTGCCGTTGCTCGAGCATCACAATGCGTCTGAACGCCAGCCTGGCTGCATTGGGAGCCCTGTCGCTCCCAATTGCTTCTGCCGACTACACTACCGACGGCCCTGACGAGAATGGCCTGTACTGGATTCGCAGCGAGGGCCTTTCCGCTGCCTTCATCACATACGGCGCCTCCATCTCTCGATTGCTCGTCAACGACCAGTATGGGATCCAGAGAGACGTGGTGGCCGGGTGGGACAACGCCAGTTACTATGGCATCGATGCGCAACACCCCCACTTCGGCGGAGTGCCTGGTCGCTATGCGAACCGCATCCAGAACAGCACTTTCGAAATCGATGGTGTGACTTATCACGTCGATCCGAACGAGAATCCCACCGCCAATGCCCCCAATGGTGCCGATACCCTGCACGGAGGTCACGATGGTTGGGACTACCGAAACTTTACCGTTGTCTCTTACACCAACGATAGTATTACCTTTTCCATTGTCGACCCCGATGGAAAGGAGGGCTTCCCAGGCGAGGTTGTCTCCTACATTACTTACACTGTGAAGGATTACACCTGGGATTTCAAGATGGTCGCTCTCGCCACTACCAAGAAGACCCCCATCATGCTCAGCAGTCACACCTACTGGAACCTAGACGGCTTTGCCAACAACGAGACTAATACCGCCTTGAACCACACCCTGTACATGCCCTACAGTGGGCAGCGCGTGGGTGTCGACAACATCCTGATCCCAACCGGGGACATCCTTGCGAACAAGCAGGGGTCTGTCAACGATTTTTGGAGTGCTCCCAAGCAGATTGGTGCTTCCTTGAATGATCCAGAAGCCCTCAACAACTGCGGCTTGAATTGCACAGGCTATGGTAGGTTGACGGAATTATTCGCATTCATGTTTACTCTATTAACACGTGTGATAGATAACTGCTGGCTCGTTAACCGCGAGGATCCGTACAACTGGCGCGACGAGGGCAACTTCGTAGCACGCCTTCAGTCCCCCTGGTCCGGCATCCAGGTCGAAATCTACACCGACCAGGACGCATTCCAGGTATACTCGTGCAACGGCCAGAACGGCTCCGTGGCCCTCAAGACGACCCAAGGTCTCCACGACAACCCGGAACTCCCTCGCATCATCCCCAAATACGGCTGCCTCGTCATGGAAGTTGAGGACTGGATTGATGCCATCAACCACCCCGAATGGGGACGTGCCGACAAGCAGATCTTCGGACCCGGCGGCGACCCCTACGTCCTCCAGGCCAGCTATGTCTTTTCCATCAACACCACTGCGACGTCATAGTGTGACGATCGCGATGGGGGGAGAGGTAACCCGGCAGCAGGTGGAGGTCCTCCGATCTATTCGCTTGACCTCTCTTGTATGGCTATCATGATTGTAATATTACTAATTAGGCTTTGTTAGTACCTTTACATAATGAAAATAATATGTCTACAACACAATGCGATTTTGCAAATGAATGTGATTATGTCTGTCTCCCTATTGTTATGCCTTGGACCTGAAAAACAATGGACCAGTTATATGGTAGATAGAAAAAAATCCTTATTACTCGACGTATTTTAACAATTCTTGGTTTTAAACAATGGTGTTCTTAGTTAAAGATGTATCGCAGCTTCTTTTGTTGCTTAGTCTGGCGATGGTTGTATTGTTCGAAGAGAAGGTCTGAGTGTTTCCCTTCGCGACGAGCAACGTTTTTGTTGTCGTTTGGTTAAATATGCGTGAAGACTTGCGAATTCATGTGGATTTGGAAACCATCATCATTCTTCATTAAGCAATTCAAAACAAGAGCATCTAGAGCAGCAGTTTAAAATTCACAACCATCCTAATCCGATATTAACGACATGGCGTCTCTTCGCAACAATACCCCTGAGACATCGTCTCTCAACAACGCTGCTGCTTTAGATGCATCAACGAAGAACCTCCTATATGAACTTGATGATCTGACAATGCCGTTCGATACACTCACCCATACTGCTATACAGTGCTATGACGAGCGGCTAACGAGCGACGCGCAAAATATCGTGCGTAACAATGAGCGAAAAAAAGAAAGGGCCGACACCGAAAGCCAGCTAGAGTATATCCAGAAACAGGCTTCTCATCTAAAGCAGCGACGGGAAGCTATCATCTCGCGAATCCCACCTCATCTACTAATATACGCCAGTAGTTCCGCCGACTTGACAGCAGCCGAACTCGACGGGGTGTTGCTGGAGATTGAGAAGCAGAAGCTCGCAGGCATTGCTCTTATGAACGAGTACATCCACGACGAAATGGGAGGAACAGCAGCCGACATCAAGAGTATTCAAAATCCCAACACACGCACTGAGCTCAACGCAGCACTCGATAGGTTCCGCGCCGCGTTCTGGGAATTTAAGGCTACCGTCGACCATCACAGCGAAACAAGGCAGGCTGACGACAACCCCTACAGTAGTACTGATGCGACCGCAGTCGCAAGCCCCTGTATCTCGGAACTGAATCTCGGCTCTCCTGTTATCTCTGTTAAAGAGGACCTCATCGAGATCGCGAACGACGGCATGTTCCGCTTCGAACGGGGCAATCCGCCCAGCCTGCAACATCTCGCGAACTGGCTCGGCCTCGATAGTGCCGTAGACGCTGCGTTGCTCCTGAACTCAGGGCCTATCCAGCACGCCTTCGAAGCTTATCGCGCGGCGCCGGGGCAGTCTTGTGTTGAAAATCCGGAACGGTTGAAGTTGGTCCTCCCCTTGTTTACCTACCCGCGCGACACATTACGCAATTGGGAAGCCCACATGGCCCAGGAAAAATACCAGAAAAAGGATAGCCGTCTTGACATGTCCGCTGCCTTGTTCGCTAATCACGTAGTCAGGTTCCTCGAGAGGTCGTCCGAGGTGGTTGCGTGGGAGCCGGTCGCGGGGAATATTGCGAACTTGGAAGATTACGAACTTTCCCGATGTCGGTGGGCCGTCGTTCTACAGATGTTCTGGTTTATGGAAAAGGCGTTTGGAAAAGTGAATTAGATTAGCTGAGATAGCGCTTAGATGGCCTGAAGCTGTAGGATTTCTCAGATTACCGTAGTATCTATAGCCGGGCGTGAAGACCCGTGCTGAACATTGTTGATATATATAAAGTAAATATTAGCATTGTTGTTGAAGATGGGTTATTTGGATGACAACCGGCAGCCGACTAAGTAATGAATTAATACACAATGACTTGGCAATAGTACTTCGGGAATACGGCGAACGTTAGGCTTTTGTTAAATCAATTCATAACATGTGAGAGATCAACAACTAACTTTCATGAAGTCTTTTCTATTTTTTCTTTGTTACTTTTGAACCGTAGTGATAACTAAGCTAAGGCCCCTTGAATACCAGATTTCCCATAGCCTTCATGGGCTCTCAACGAACAACCGCCATCAACATCCCATCGTAGCCCTTCTCTCCCACAAATTGCATGACCACGCTATCGACGCGATCGTCCTTACCCGCATTCTCAACAACCCGGCGAGCACCTTGCGTTCTCTCGTCCTGATTCTCAGGGTCGACGAGGGTGCCCCCGCGGACAATATTGTCAACGTAGATGACGCGCCCGGCTCGCAGAGCGCTATGACGCGGTCGAGGTAGTTCCAGTTGTTCTGCTTGTCGGCGTCGATGTAGACGAAGCCCAGCTTCGGCTTGGCGCCGGACGCGATCTCGCTCGCGAGCTGGGGCAGCACGTCGAGGGCGGGGCCGAGCCGGATCGTGACGCGGTCGGCGACGCCCGCGTTCTCCAGGTTCTCCTGCGCCACGGCCTTGTGGTGCTCGTTGATCTCGAGCGACGTCACCTGCAGCCCGGGGTTCACCGTGGCGAGCCAGATGGACGTGTACCCACCAAGCGTGCCGAACTCCAGCGCGTGCTTCACGCCCCTCGCCTTGCACTGCAGGGCGTACATCTTGGCCACGGTCGGCGCCGTCGCGATATCGGGTAGCCCCTTATCACGCGAGTTTCGCAGCGCGTCCAGAAGGACCTGGTAGTTGCTTGTGGTGGGTGGGTGGACATGCTCCTGTGTGTAGGCATCCACGGCCGACCATGTCTGGTGTTTGTGTTAGTAACCGTTCGGTATGTTGTGTGCTCGGTAGAAACTACGAAAAGGTACAAGGGATACCGAGGAGAAGGGGGGGGCGGACCTTGTTTTGGACATGGAACTTCCCGGTGAACGCTAGTCCTTGTGTCGACGACATGTTGATCTTGATGTTGAGAATTGTGATCTGGGTGTGAGAATTCGCAGTCTTCTGTATGCTCGAGTCCCAAGAGCAGGCGGAGCTCGTGGACGGTAAACTCTTTTATAGGCATTATCAAGACTTGTTCTAGGTCCCTTGACGTGACACTTGCGCGAATGTGAACTGTCAGTTTGTGACGCGTCTAGGGAGGAGGATATTGCATTAGCTTCACCGCTTGGTCACACTGCTTCTATAGTCTTCACGTAAACTTATATCATTTGGTTGAAAAGCGCTCCTAATTTGCCTTCTTAAGCACTGTTGCGCGATCTAAAGACCGAGTAATCACGGCGCCGAGCACCACCAAGCGGCTCGCCACATTATCTCCGAGGCCTCGGCCGTGTCCGAGGCGGGAAGCCATCAGTGCACCGTCTTCTCACGGACCACATGTGTATTGGCAAAAGATTGCTGAGAATAGACCGGGTGACTCATGTATGACCACCGGAAGATAATGTCGTTGATGAAGAAAATAAGATCCGCCCTCGCTACGATAAAGCCGGTTGAGTCCTGTCCTGTTATTGGCCAATAGTCAAAGCAAAACAGTTGCGGGACGGAATACAGCAGCATAGCGCTCCCCTCCCGATTCTTACGGCCGAGCATGTCCGAGCTATAATCTACTCTAGGCATCCATATTATTATCTGATCTTACGATTAGATTGATTAGATCCTTGTTGATGTGTTCCTATTTTTTACCTTTGGTGGATTATAGAGCCAGTGGACCTACTATAATCTACCTTATATGTAGTTCAATATACTAATTCGTATAACTCTTCACAGGTCAACAATGACGCGCGTCCCTTCACCCATGTCTCTTACATTCACCCATGTCTCTTACATTGAGCGAAATTACATAGCTGACGTTGCGAATAGAACCGCGAAACACAACTTATGGGTGCTACCAACAGTAGAGGCCTGACTCCTCGGCGACGATGATCACCCCCCACTGACGCACTGTTAGCGCTAGATGAGCCTGAGACTGGAGTGCTAGTATTGGAAATGTAGCATCTTTCCACACAGCGCACAGCTTGAGAGACTATATTGTTGAGGGGAGTGGATATCTTATGAGTTCGGTCCCGAGCCTAAGCCAGTTCGTTTCAAGGGTTGGATCCCATAAATGACAGGCAGTCAAGATTCGTGTTGGGAACTATAGTACGTAATAAAACCGCGTTAGGTAAGCCGAGCGGGATGTTGTTAGAGCGCATTGTTGTACGCGTTCGCTTCTGTTTGGCTTTGAAGCCCCGTGAACGGTTCCCGCTGACTAATTATCTGCATCTACAACTACAACTACCTACTTGAAGATGGCGTTTTCTTATCCTCCGTCTCACCATTTGCCTCTATTGTGGTGCTATTCCGAGTACCTGCTCCCATCGCGGTACTTTCTCGCTGCTCGGGCGGTCTTACGTTCGTTACCTTTAGTTGACTCAGTCAGGATAGATGTATCTGGGGACTTTTCCGAATGGCCGACCTGTAAGCTTTGGGCGAGCAAAGAAACTAGGTTAGGGGTTCAGTAGTTCATCGTTGAGCCATCCCCTGAGGGTTTTGTCTTGGTCAGCGACAGGGCAGGTCTTGTGCCCGCGCGCTGGTTCGACAGCCAAACGCAAAGCATTTTGTCCTTCTAAGCACCAGTTATCCGGAATTTCGTTTTTTTACTTAAGTTTTCTGTTTTCTAAATATACCTAGCCTGGGGTTGAAAGTAAGTAGAGCGCCTCGCTGGTTGCTAAGAGGAGGCCTGTATAAGTTACCGCCGTGTCTGATACCATCTGACGCGACTTGTTCCTTCTGTACAAAAAACTCTTCCGATTTCTCGTATTTAGAAGGGGTTTCCTTCGCACTTTATCAGGCTCTTCGCCACGCTTACGCATTGTATCAGCCGAATGCCATTTCCAAGGTTCAAACCCACCTTTAAAGGTAGATGACATGCTCGAGGCATCTTTCCTTTTTCAGAAATTCCCGGTATCGTTTGTGGCGCTTCTACCAGGTTGGAGTCTCGTAGCTGTTTATCTCGATCATTGATAGGCTTCACGATACACACACCATTCCGCTAGACGTCAGTGATTTCATTACGTAGGGAGATTTATATGCTTTCCATGTCCATGTTTCTAAGCTTTGACGTAATGTTTTCTTGTGCGGATTAGAATGACCCGGGAGCTCAAGTAGAAACCCGAATGTCTCTGGTTCTTCCAAGTCCTTCTCTCGCATAATAATCCATGGGGTATACACCGCTCTCGGACCAGTCCTGCCTCTCATTCAAAGCCACGAGCGCTTCATAGGGCGTCAGCAACGGCCGTGGAAATGCGTAGCCCCAGTCAATGCTCAGTCTCGGACAGGCTACCTGTACCCAGCATTCCACGTCACTCATCATGGCAAGCTTGCCTGGGAATATCTCACTGAGAAGTAGGTTTACCCAGGGAATGCCCATCGACTTCAATTTCTCCTCGATTAACGCCATGGTGTGCGGATTGCCCTGGCGACCAAGTGATCCGAGAATCAACCCCCACTTCTTCGCACCTTTTGCTGTCTGAATAGCGTCCTTTCGCAAGTTCTGCATTTCCTCGTGGCCATATGTCTCGCGAGTTAACTTTCTAGAGTACGGGTCGTATCTATACGCCGGTATCTCTGGGTTGTGGATCATGATGCTTTCAAGATGGAACCGACCATCTCCTAAATAGAGAATGAGATCGACTTTTTCTGTGTCCGGTAGACGTGGCGAGGTGCATCCCAGGATTTCACCCTTTGATAACGGTGCTATTTGTGGGATCAATACCTTGAAGCCGGCCTTTTCGAGTGCAGAGCGAGCGCCGTGGATAGTCGCATTGAACTGTATCGTGCCCACTATCGCGATGGTCTTGGGCGGGGCAAAGTTGCGTTCCATGGTCGCCAAGAGATGCGTCGTATCGATACTAATGTCGACGAAAACATAAAGCACCTTGATCTTGGTGACATCGACTGGTATCAGGCAGCTGTGCGCATAGTGAACCAAGAGATCACAGCCCAGCGCTCGCGCCGTGTAGTCATCGATGCAGCATGCTCCATAAGTGACATCGCCCATGATGAGGGTCTCAATGCCAGGACAGAATTGGGTGAGAATGTCGGATATGGTGGTGGCAAATAAGAGAAGGCCCTCAGGCATCTGCAGCGCAACTTTCTTGGCACTAGATGAACGTATTCTATGAATCGTCTTTGGGATCTCGAATGAGTAGTTTGCCGGTAGCAACGTAATTGCCTCCTTCAGTTCGGCATCATTCAGAATCTCAGGGGGCACCTGGTTTAGTAACCGGGGCGGTCGCCTTGCTTGCGAAACTGACGTGACGCTTTTGTTAGTTGTCACACATGCTAGATAAAGAAACTTGGAAGAAGAAAGGTGCACCCTCCGTCCATACCTTGGATCGCACCGCCATCTCTGCCTCCATCTTCATCTCGGTCTGCTTGTCCTGCTCCAGCACTTCTTGCCGCTGTCCGTCGGCCAACAAATCTCTTCCTGGGCTGCTTGACAGCGGGTTCAGGCGGGGGCGGGGCATGTGCCTCTTCAATATCTGCGGCAATGCCCAGATCTGCTTGCGCGCGATCTTCTTCCATGATGCGTGCGACTGCGTATTAAAAGCCCAGACCGGCGCCTTGACCTTATGTGAATTCGAAATATCATTCACGGTGAAACATGGGCTACTACCTACTATAGATAGGTACTGGTTCTACATGTTTTGTGTGGATACCTTAAGAATAGACTTCAGGGCTCAAATCTGCAGTCCCCGTACCAACAATATATTCGATAGTTACAATTCCATAATTCGAATATTCATAAAAACGTAGAAAACCTCCGATCGGTTCTACTGTACCAAGACTTGCTGGGGGTAGTAAACTGTAAATTAATAGTAAATTGACTATTTAAAATTTTTAACGCGTTAGCGAAAATAAAGCGTTATAGGACTGTTTATAAAAATAAACTGTTTAGATTGGCTAAATATTAATATATATTTTAATAATTAGTATTTTAAACGTTTAAAATTTTTAATATTTAATTAATTTTACGTTAATATTTTTAAACGTTTAAAATTATTAATGTTTAAAATTGCGCTAGTATTAGAAATTTTAAATTAAAAAAAATTAAATTAATAAATAAAAATAATTAACGTTAGTAAAAAATATAAAAATATATATATATATCCGTTAGGTTTTTATATAATTTATTTTATTACTTTATTATTTTTAGCTATTTTACCCGATTTTTAATTTACCTTTGTTGTGGCCCCACTTTTGTTGATTTTATATGTGATTTCTACACAGTGTAGGGTGCCCGTGAGGGCAGTGCCCGCGAGACCCCCGGTTAGCTTAGAAGGTGGCGCAGCACCATCAACAAAGGCTTTATTAGATCGATCACAAATGTCTATCACCACTAACCAACCTCACCTATAAACTAAACACTAATCTTCATCACAGCTAATAAACCCGAAGGGGGACTTCGGGAAAATTCTCAACGTAGTACCCAATAAAAGGCCGAGAAAACATACTACAGCCACCGTTCTAAGCTAGTTAAAGAAGTTCCTTTAAAGTCTCGATTGAAATTTGTTCGCCCGCCCCCAACAACAAGTAAATCTCTAGGCATTTCTCTCTCTTTCTACATTTACCAGCGCTCATATTTCTAACTATATTGAGTTAGGCGCCCAGTATAAGGAGGGTATCGGTCTTTACTTTAAAGTCTGGCTCTCGCTCCTACCTATCCCTAATAGCGCGCTAACAATTTAAATAAAACGTAACTCTTATTGTCTTTAACAACAAGCAGGGCAAGCCGGAGTTTGCGTTACAATCAACAAAGTTCCTAAAAAAAAAACATCCTTTAAGTAGCCAACTGTATATATTTCGAACGCCCCCTACCCCCCTCGGAATATAAGCTAGTTCTAGACTTTAAACCAACCCCAGCTATTCGCAAGTCCTACGGTATTTCGGTACCACTGTACATAAATCCGATGATTTTCTTTCTCGCCATGTTCTTAGCAAAAGGAGCCCTCCAAGACTATCATAGACAGAAAGGCCTTTCCCGGCTCTTGGACCTCAAAGTCCCTCCTGGCCAGTTATTAGTTCCCATTTTCTAGCATCCACGCGTTATAGATAATCCCATATTCTCCGGGGCCAAAAGAAAGATCCTAAAGTCTAGCGATCTCACCACACAGCTGCGAGCGGCGGGCCAGCGAGCTGGTTTCCCGGACCCGCCGAGCATTCACTGCTATCGGGCGGAGGGTCTCACTAACATCGGTATGTCTTCCCTGGTAGCATCAGAGATCAACCCCGCTAACTCGTCTAAGATTCAAATTCGTCTTACTCTGATTCGCAGAAGCAAACTATCACAGGTCATAACAACAACGCCATCCATCAAAAACACTACGCGAGCAAAAATCCAGGAGTCGATAGCCAGGCTACATTCATAAGTATCCAGTGCCAAAGAATCAACTTAGGCGAGCTTTTCCGCGGCTTAGAAATTCGGTAGGAGCCGTCGCTATGGCAAACCCTACCGGCCAAGCAGCTACAAGAACTACAACAAAACACGGAATATCAAGCGATCCAGGCCCAGATACGACCCATCGGCAGGCCCTCCCAACGCAGCCTGGCAGAGGCGGCGATTTTAAAAACCGAAATAAAAGAATCAGACACGTCCTCGTGTAACTCCAACGATGGCCTAAGCCACCCTCGTCGCAAACAACCAAGGCTACTACAATCAATAGAACGCAAAGCTCTACAGCATTTCTAAAAAGATACCTCCACGCAAGCCCTCGTAGGATCCCAGGCGTATGCCTATAAAAAAGTAAACCGCACTTTCCCCCGTTTACAACCCATCCTGCTATTCCGCCGTACATTGGCCTCTTCGCTGCTTACGTACGCAAAGCTTCGAAGCTCAACGGGGCAAGCTACGCTCCAGGAATTAATTTCTCTCTACAGCAGTAGAAATGAGGTAAATCGACCCGGCCTTAAGACGTATCTTTGCGCACAACCTCATAAAAGACCTGGTAAAACTAAGTAAGGTGCCTACACACAGAATACCCAGGCCTTTCAAAATGCTAACAACTTACTAGTAAAGAACTGCACGTCTACAAATGTATTAAAAAGAATAGCCCCTTTGCCAAGTTCTGCTTCATTTACAACGTGTGGCTTTTCGAATCCTCAGCCTAGGAGCAGCATTGTTGTGATCATCTAGCCGGAGACCCTTTCCCGGTTGAACTAGGCTGGGAAAAGGTCAACAACACGTGGCTACCAGGGCACTGTCCTTTCTGCCTGCACGAGCCATACCTAGCCGCGAGTGCGCGCCTACGTACATTCAACACGCTGGAGCAATTGCAAGAACATATCCGCGCGCACGATACCACGTGGCTGGAGCGATATCCGGACAAGCGCTACATTGGACACTTTAACGCGCAGACGTTTGAGGACCACATATATAATATGCATCGCATCCCGTTGGGGCTTTTCCGGCCCGCCAAACAAGGGGTCAAGAGGGTCGCAAGCGCCGAGCTAGAGGACACCAGCCCCGCTAAAAGGGCCAAAAACTGGCCAGGACGTCGAATTNGNNNNTNANCTCCACTGGCGACTTTTTCGGCTGGGATAAAGATTG